>JANHFL010009241.1:205719-215915 GCA_032468155.1 Oxyrhabdium leporinum | reverse complement strand
GCTGTAAACCGCCCCGAGTCTTCGGAATGGGGCGGTATATAAATGTAAAAAATAAATAAATAAATAAATAAATAATTAATAGTAGATATCTTTTTGATTTATACCATTGTAAAATGCAATTTTTTAAAGGCGTAAATGGTTTTACTTCAACATCCAAACAAGCTACCATGTTTTCCCGAAAATAAGACCCTGTCTTATATTTTTTTTGCCACCAAAAAAAGGCACCAGGTCTTATTTTGGGGGGATGTCATCCACTGTCTAACCTCACTTGGGTGCGTCACCCCTGGCCTCCTTTTCACTGTCAGAGGCCTTCAGGAACTTCTTCTGCAGCCAGCAAGGCTTTCCTGAAGGCCTCTGTAGCCGATAACAGAGCTCTGGATTGGTCCGGAGCTTTGTTATCAGTGGCAGGGGCCTTCAGGAAAGCCTTGCCAGCCTTGCCGGCTGCAGAAGAAATGGGCCAGCAATGCAAGTGTCGGGGTGTACAAGGCCTGGCTACAACTGTCCAAATGTAAGTAGTAGGGCAGCTCCACCTCCCCATCCCCACCCTAGCTTAATTTTTACCCATTTACTCTGGAGTGGGTGGGATCTTCATTAGGTCTTAGTTTGGGGGATAGGGCTTATATTGGGTGCACATGTAAAATCAAGCTAGGACTTACTTTCAGGGTAGGTTGTATTTTTGGAGAAACAGTGTACATATTCCATTTTAAACTTTAGCTAATTACAGCCCAGGTGGACTTTTTTCCAGTAAATGACCCTTAAAATTATTTTTGGCTTTTTCATTTATTTTGGACTAATAGTCCTGAAACTAACCATTGTAATATTCTATTTGTCTACCTGGAAATAACAAACAAACAAAATGCTGCAAAGGACAGATGAAACTAAATGACAAACAAAATTCCTATTTGTGTCAGGAAAACTCAGTACAGAAAATCAAAATTCTCTTTCTAAAAACTGTTCCTAAAACTTTTTGTGATGGCTAGAATGCAAGAGAATATAATACTGATTCATTGTTTAAGGTTGATTATTGGGAAAAAATTTTCATTTAGTTCTTCGATAACATGGACTGTAACGGCTTGAAAAAAATATAGCAAACTTCTAAATTATTGTTACTTTGAGAGCACTTAGCAATGTATAATCTTTAGGTGTCTAAAAATTATGCTTGATTGATGTATATTAATCCAAGATCTGTTTTCACTTCCTGGACCAATATTAGAGAAAACTAGTGAATGTAGTGCTGTAATTGCATATCATATCGGCTGTGTTGCTTGATGGGAATAAACAGATTTTTCTTAGAAAACGAACTATGGAAGTAGTCAGAAAATTTGAGCTGAACCTTTCATCTATTTTTCAAAACTAGCAGCAGACTCAAGCTGTTGCTATAATGAAATGGTGTTTATGAATATGAGCATTAAATATTTCTTTTTAAAATTATTACACTGAAAAATCTTTTCCATGTTATTTAGTGAAAATGTAATATTGGTCCTTTATTTTTGAATCTATTTTTAGTGATTTGAGAGTCTTATGATTGTTGTAGAAGTGTCACATTAAAACACAAAAGTAGGCTTATAAGATTACAGAGATTTTTAGGGGATACTTGTACAACATGTTTGGATTTAATACCATTATAACCTTATTTATTATCTGCTGCATCTAATTTTAATGAAATATGTCAAACTGTCATCTATGAAAATATTTCATAGAACCTCTTTGTTCTATTATTTTAAGCAGTTTTGATAATCGGGCTACTGCGGGTTTCCCACACAGTAATCATAAGTGTCATTCTGTGTTGGGGGGAAAAGTGGCTAATACCATTAAGTGAGATGCTGAATACAAATTTCACATATGCAATTTAATAAGAATTATTAAGATACTTTTTCCTTACGGTTTATTCTGGCATGTTTCCTAAAAGCTGATAAAGGTTTATAATTGATCTTTCCAACAGTAATTCTTGAGTGTGAATTATTGGATTATTTTAAGGAAGGAAAGATATAATGGTAGAAGATACAATGGAATATTCTTTCAAAATGGAGAGATCCATATTGTTATTATTTTTGTTAATTGTACTGATGTATGTTTAAGTCCAAATTAAGAAAAATGCAGTTGTCTTAACATATTTACAGATTCGTTTGAAATTTCAGTTGAGATGTACCAATGCAGGGAATGTTCCTGTGTCAGGAACCCTAGGAGAACAACCATGAGCCATGCAGTCATTGGCAATGTCATCTGGCGTTTTATGTATTTATTTATTGTTTGCTTTTAAAATTTCAATGAGGGAGAGGTGAAAGCAAAGAAGTACTGTTAGCTGAATATTTAGCATTTACAGAATATTCACACAAAATAGGATTTATATTATCAAGAAATTAAGCAGTCACTATTTTCTCCAGGCAATTAAGTATTATTTAAATAATAATAATTAAATGAAACATCAGTTATGTTTCAGTTCAAAGCAAATCTACATTAACAACAAATAAATCCTTTGGGAAATAAATTACTTGAATAAGTTGCTTATTTGTCCATTCTATGTGTAAGGCAGAAGCCTAGTTTGACTATTTTGACAGAATGAATAAATGCATATGTGAAAAGATGAAGCACTGGAATGCTCATTTTGATTTTGTAAACAAAATTAAATTTAAAAAAACCAGCCTTACACAAAATTAAATGCAGTTAAAGAATTATATTTCCAAGCATGAGGGAAAGCTCTACAATTTTGTTTTTTTTTTGTTTTGCTGGGGAAACCAACTGAAATAAACCGGATAGCATTCTATAGCACGGGTGTTAAACTCACCACGTCACGTTGCTGTCACATGACATTTCGTGATTTTTTCCTATTCGTGGAGCTGGTGTGGGCATGGCCTGCACATGATGCATCCGGCCCATAGGCCGCCAGTTTGACACCCCTGTTCTATAGCTAAAACAGTTGACTACTATGATGTCCTATTTTCAAGCAGCACATACAAAAGTACACACAAATATACTTTACTTATAAAGAATATGGATACAGGTAGCCCTCGACAATTAGGACTAGATTTTCAGTTGCCTAGCAAGGCTGTGAGGCCTTGAGCAAATGGTGATCACGTGACCCTGGGATGTTGAAACCATTGTAAATACATACTAGTTGCCAAGTCAATGACCCTGGGGATGCTGTACTGGTTGTAGGTTATTTTTTTTCTAATGTTACTGTAACAAATGGTGTAAGTTAAGGATTATCTGTATTCTTCAGTCTTAGAATATGTCTTTCTAGTCTTGGAATCTGGAATGGAGCTTCAGAAATTCATGACTAAAATTTTAGTACCTATTTGTGCCAAACTATTTGTGCCAGCAAAATGTAATAATTTACCACAAAGCCCCTCAATATGCTTCCCATATCCTACCTGCTTAATGTAGCTCTTCCACATAAAAATCTACTTAAAGGTTAGCTGATTGCATATTTGATACTCTGTCTGCATACTTGATCCTCTATCTCAGGGGTGTCAAGCTGATGGTGTCACGGTGGTGTCATGTGACTTATCGTGACTTTTCCCCTTTGCTAAACTGGGTGTGGGCATGGCCAACGCATCTGGCCCGCAGACCGCAAGTGTGACAGCCATGCTCTATCTGCATATTTGATCTTCTATCTGCATATTTGATCTTCTATCATAGGGGTGTCAAAGTCGATTTCATTGAGGACCGCATCAGGGTTGTGTTTGACCTCGGGGGGGGGCTGAATGGGCATGGCCAGCATGGGTGTGGCCAGCTAGACATCACTCGTGTTGGGGGCACCTGTGGTGGCCTGAGTGCTTTGCCAGTGAAAATGGAACTCAGGAGGGTTGTGCGTGGCCCACCCGAGGTCCATTTTGGTTGCGATGGCCTTCTGCAGCCCTCTGCCAGCGAAAATGGAGCTTTGCGCTCCCAAGCTCCATTTTCACTGGCAGAGGCACTGCGAGCCCGTCCTTTGCTATTTCTAGGGTGGCTCCGTAGGCCAGAACTGACCACCCTGTGGGCTGAATCCGGCCCGTGGGCCTTGCGTTTGACAGCCCTGCTCTATCAGCATATTTGACCTTTTATCTGCTATGGAAGAAGGCCATTTCTCCCAATTATCAGTCTCAAGGAGTAATACTGTTCAGGTAATCTTTACTATAATATTTTTGTTTTATGTTTTAAATGTAGTATCTCAACTGATAATGGAAATAAATTAATATTGCTAAAGCATTGTTAGCATGAAATTCAATGTGACAAAAACTATTATTTTCTATAATCATATTGTCTATTAATAAATTGCTCCTTATTTTTTTATATGTAGCAGAATATAATAAAAGTGAATGTGAATCAATGTGTCAGAAATTCTTATCAAATTGAAAACTGTAGGTGGGAACTAAAGAAGGAACACAATAAATTATACCATACATTCTGTATTTCTCAAGTCACCCCTTTTTTGTGCAGTAGGCATGTTCTTGAAAAGGTGTATCATAAAAGAAGAAAGAGAAAGAAAGAATACTCCGCAGGTAAAAGGTCTCCAGCAATTGTTAACAAGAATGAATAGATGAAACTTATAAAATTTGGTAGAAAATATCAAGCAGATATAGATAAAAAAAGAAACAAACCTTCTTATCTTTATATGATGCTTCAAAGATACTTTCTCAGTATATTTATATGTTTTAAGACTGTTTGCTTATAGACTTTTTCACCTTTTGCACTGATCTGTTTGTCCTTTCATCTTTAAAATGTTCATTTTTTAATTATTTTCTAGCATAGTGATAAATTGTGGTCAGTGGACAAAAATACTGTATTTCATAAGTTGAAAAAGTTGATAGGATATTGGATAAAAGTTTTTAATCAAATATATTATTAATATTGGACTATGTCTGTGTGTGATGCAGTTCTATTTGGTAGAGAAAGGGCCTAGTATATATTAGAATGTTTGACTATATTTTCTAGGAACAATTCTTACTTATCTTAATAAATTCACCAATGCACACATTAAGTTTCATAGCTATCAAAATATTATTTTCATGCTAGTTTTTAGTATGCTTCATCGTCAAATATGTTTTGTTATGTAAAGTTCCATTTGCATATAATAATTTTCAATAATTTTTAATTATCCAATATTCGATAGTACTTCAATTTTATTGTGGCAGTAGGACTGTATTCAAGACTTTTTATTGTAAATGATCAGCTACTGTGTTAATTTGTACTCTTATTAAAAATACTTGAATTAAAAACTGGCAACATACTTTTAAAATATGGTTCTAATATGGTTGTAAGACAACGTTATATTTTAATTCACATATACTTGTAGATACCAACCATTACTTCTTTTTTTTTTAGATATAAAATATGGTCCTTATTAAGAAATTGATTCTGAAAATGCACATGGTTTCATTTATTTGGTAAAAATACCAAATACAGCAGTTTAAAATACCCGGACAGTTTCATTAATGAAACTTAATGTAATAATAAATATTATAAAACTTGATATATTTAAAAACAGTTACTAAAACCTAATTTTCGCTACTTGTTCTGTGTACGGGTATTTTAAACTGTTACTTGACAGTAAATAATACAGTACGTTATTATGAGTATATGAGTATATTGTATAAAGCTCATAGTTGGTAACATGTGAACAAGAATGTATTGGCAGATACTCCCTTGGTAGATAATCCTAGTTTAAATGGATATTGTGAACATACTCGGAGAAGAAATGGGCTCTAACTGCAAATGTAGCGTACTGACCAATTGTGTCAAAATCTTAACAGTATTCAGGGAATATTGCTTTTTGTATGGTTATAATTATAGCTTTTAATTTAGCACATCTTTTCTTCATTTTACTGAAACATTATATGAGTGGTTTGATTGGCTAATGCCCAGACAGATGGTAGTGATCAAGGTCCCTTCCAACTCTGGTATTCTATTCTAATATTCTGGATGATCTGTTTATGAACATTTCACATGGAAGATGTAATGCAATTTGTAATGCAACAATATTCTATGACAAAGAGCAGGTATAAAAATAGAAAGAAAACTAGATACGCTGTGTTTCTGAAACTAAAAGAGAAGGTAAGATCTATATGTAAATGGTCTGATCTCATGGAATGGAATTGATGAATGCCTGCATAGAAATGAAGATGAAATGAATTATTATGAACAAAGGGAGTAAAATATCCAAAACCATGAATGATGTAATCTAGTTTGTTCAATGCACACACAGAATGGAAAGCCATACATTGTTCAATATGTGTTACATTAAACTGAATTGTGATCATGAAAAACTAGAGATGCTTTTGGAAAAAATGGTGTAACATTTTCAAGGAATGTGATTTGGGAGAAAATTATTAGTTGACGTGAATGGATGCATGAGATGGAAGATAAAGAAAAAGAGTTTGAACCATTTGGACACTCAAGAATGAATTAAAATGATGTGACCATCTGCCTAGAAAAAAATGTAGGACCGCTGTGAATGAAACATTTTATGGAAATTAGATCACCCACAGAGAAAGAATGAGGACTGAATCATAAAAATAAATCTATGAATGGAAACTGAATGGCTTGAGAAAGATTTAGAAAGTTGTGGTTGGATGGAGATTCTGAAAAATGAGATACTGAAAAATGTTTGATGTTATTTTCCTATGTGCTTTTGCTCTGTCTTTTTAATATGATTTGGGGATCTTACCTAGTAAAGCATCTACGGTACTAACTTATGACTATGGTAGCTAAAGAAGGAGAAAAGACACAGTTTCTTAGCTGGCAGATCAACAAGTTTTTCCATACAGAATTTCTGGTTTTAATGTAAGAAGAGCAAGGTTTTTCTCCCAATATTCCCAGTACTTTGAGTTATGCACCTTTGAAGCTCTTAAGTATTTTCTTCCCCTATTTTCTGCTGCCCTCAACGAAATCGAGTTCTATGCCATTCCTGAGAGACGGCTGTCCAGTCTCTAATTGTAGAAGAGTTGAAACACACTCCTGTTGGACTAGATGGCCCAGGGTTCAGATCCAGCAAAGCACTGCTAATGTTCTTATGTTCTTCATTGCTTTGCTTTCTCATCTGTTTGTTTAAATATTTTATGTAGTAAATAAGATAAGTTAAAATATTTACAATCCATCCTATGCCCCTTGATCTTAGAGAAAGCTACAATAATAAACCATTAAAATAGATTTAAAATACTAACAAGAAATATATAAATCACAATTAATACTGAGATTAATAAAATTTGAAAACTTGGGGCTTTTAATCTGACTTTGAAATGAAGTTACAGTATTTCATTAGGCTTGTAAGGGAAAATATCATTTCATCAGTGGGCACTAGATCTATTTTTTTTATTGAGATTAGCTTATAATAACAGAATTTTGCAAGTCTGAGTGTATTATAGTTCTTCCATGTATTTCAGTGAATCTGCCTATACCACTTCTGAATTTTTATTCTTAACCGCCCATCTCTGTCACAATTATCTCATTGTTCTGGCCTTAAAAAAATGTTTCCTTGACTTTGCCCAAGTATTGGTATTGCATATTTCCATCAAGATGAGCTTCTTTACTTTCTATAGGGACCAGAAGGGTTGAAAGATGGTCAGGTAGGGAGCACAGTGATAGAAAAATACCAGCTTTTAAGGAAAAAGCAGGATGGAAAGAGCCTGGGCCATATACAGCACGTGGCCAACAGGGAGTACAGAGTCTGACAGATGTGCCTTCTCAGAACTGTTAAAACTGTGGCATCAAATCCACCACTTCAAATAGCTGCTGGGAAAAGAACTGTGTGCATTGTCAGCCATTAGCTGTCTTTATTGCCCAGCTGCTGTTGCCCAGTATTGAGCAGGTAGTTCCTAGACACATAAAGGAAGTGAAAAACTTAAATTTGCATCTGGTTGGGTGCTGTTTCTAACTGATGTGCCATCAAAAGCTGGTTGACTTCCCCAGGAGGAAAACTTTGGTAACAGCAACCTCTCCCATCAGTTTATTTCCAGATACAGGGCGGAGTTCTGATCTCATCATCATCAGCTAATTTAGAGTGATGTGTGTGTGTGTGTGTGTGTAATTTGTAGAAATATGAGAACCAAAAACCATGTAGTTTGTTTTTGATTACCAAATCAGATTTTTTATGATGAATTTAGCCAGTTGCAGCTACATCAACAAACTCTTATTAAACAAGGTGTCTGATGGTATGTGAGAGTTTTGTTTGTTTTTAATCTTATATACTTTATAATTTGTATACTTTGTTATTAGCTACCTAGGTTTATTTTACATAATATGGGCAGTCCTAGATTTTTTTTGTAATAAATAAAAGAGTAAGCTTAGCAAGGTTGGGGAATCCAGTATATGAAAACAAAAAATCAAATCAGTTGGAGAATCAGAGGTCATTTCTATGCTTTGGAGAATTATTTGCAATATCTCCTCAAGGATTCAGGAGCAGTGCTCATTGGATAAATAAAACTTTTGCAAGTTACAGAGGGTCTTGTAAAAAGCTGAAAATAACCTTGGACCAATGTTACCATATATGATTGTTAAAGTTTATGAAGCATAAAACATTATTTTTACCTGCTTTAAAAAATCTTTATAAAGTACTTATATCTTCATTTTATAGCATCCTGTCCTTACTAGAAACCTGGTGAAAGGCATGCCTGTCTTCATTCTTACCCTCTTTTGTTCTATAATAGGAAAGATAAAGTAACACTATAACATGCCACTCAAGACTTCCTCATGGCCACCTTAATGTACATTCCTCTAGTTCTTGACCCACAGTAAACTATGCTGGTATAATTTGCATTACCCCAATGGCTGAGTTATAATTTGTCTTTCCAACTGTTCTTAGTGGTTTATTATTGCAGGGCAATTTAAGGGAATCAATTACTGTACTGTATTATCCTAGATTTGTGTTCCGTCCCTTTTTGTGATACCCACTGGTATGAAAAACTGTCCCTTTAATCTGGTATGGATGGTGCTGCTATTGGTGTTCCACTATGGCACATCTTCCTATCTTGCCTTCTCCCAGATCTTTTTTGTTCCTTCCTTCCTTGTCTCTTCCTTCCTCTCATCCTCACTGTCACCAGGGTCCCAGAGCAACATATCCTACCAACCTGCCTGCCCTGATTTTTTCAGTATCTTCCATCTCTCACAACCACATCTACCACCACTGATATTTGCAAACCCGGTCTCCAACAAAACTCTCAACCTTGCTTTTTCCTGCTCTTATTCCTTGTGCCATATTTGGAACAAAGCAAAACAAAATAGTCCTGTTCCATTCCATTAATTACTTTCCTGTTGAATCTTTGCTGGGCACATCTTGTTTTTTGAATGAGGTTATTTAAGAAAGATGACTTATTTGAATCACAAATAAGGAATTACGGTGTTTCGACATCTGCATTGCTCTCTAAAACTTTAATCTGCTGCATGTGAAGAGAAAAAGCAGATCTTATCTTCCTATGATTTTCTTAGAGCTAACGCTTATTTGATAAGATTGTGACGTCTGTTAGCTCTGTTAAAGAGTAATCTTTTTACTGCACTTTTTCTTGTTCTAATAGTTTTTGTGGCTCTTTGTCCTCTAACATGAAAACCATTTGTGCCAAGCAATGCTTGTTAGAACATTGGAAATGAGTAGCTTGATATTCAGATAGGAAGCCTCCTTGCCTGCTAGCTAAATCAGTGCACTGCACTTGATGGTTAATCTAGACGAAAGCAGCTGACATTTTTTCATGACAGCTAGAAGTGGAAGGACCCAAATTTACAGAGCTTCCTCCCCCAAGAGTTTGTTAGACCATTCCTTTATAATGGCTCATTTGGGCTCTCTGTCATCACCAGGATGCTGCCACTGAATGTTTGTCATGGTTACAGTAGAATGTGTTAACCTAACAGCCATGAAAGCCCAACGGGAAAGGCTGCAAATTCCAGGGCTGACCTTGGAGTAAGTATTGTCTGCCTTTTAATATTTTACTGCTTTCTGCATGGCACTAGCTTATTTTACATGTGTTTATGCTGACAGGCTAAAAGCACTGCAGCTTTAGGTTGCAGGAACATTTTCAAAATATACTGCAGTTGCTTTAGCTTCAAATGTGTGTCTCTAAAGCAGTGATATTGCAGGATATTTTAAACGATACTGCATATTTAAATTTGCTGTATCTGAATGCATGAATCTGGACATCATAAATGTATTAAGAGAGACCATCCTTCTGTAGGCCATGATGATCTGTTTCTGTCTATCATCCACCCCCCACCCCCACTCCCCCTGGGTT
>JANHFL010009241.1:165509-188493 GCA_032468155.1 Oxyrhabdium leporinum | reverse complement strand
TCTCTCTCTCTCTCTCTCTCTCTCTCTCATACTGAAATAAAGAGGCTTGCAAGTGTCCTTTCCCACCCCTCTTCTTATTGTATGTCCACTTTCTCATTCTTATACTGTACTGATACAAGGCAGTTTGAGCGGTATATTCAGCAGTCCAGAATTAAATGCTAGATAGCAAGAATCTGTCTAAAACATAGAAGATATGGGTCAGAACATTTTTTCAGTCTTCAAAATGCAAGGGTCCTTATGTATAAAATGCTTGGCATTCAATCCATTTTTTGTGAGCCATAGCTGTGATTAAAAATTAAAAATTAATAAAAATGAAAAATTATTTGAAAAATTATTTTATGCTAACAGCCCTAAAGCAAATAACAAAAGGTTAGTAGCTATATAAATTATGGTAAAAGTGGCGATGGAAGAAAAATATGCTCATGACAAGTTAAGTCAAACCAGGTGGCAAGTCCAGAATCTGGCGCTTTACTATAAAATTAGAAGATACTGAAAATAAGTTGCATTTAAAAATTGGAGTGGATTTTAGTAACTACTTGTAGAATAGTGTGAAGTTCACAAAAGCAGTTGTAGCTGAGTGCTAAATTGTTGCATGCAGGTTTAATCTTTGGTTTCTGGTGTGGGGAGAAGCTATAGACATAAAAGGCCAGTTGAGATTGAAATAGACCAGTGGTTGACTCAGTATGTCTGAGTTTCCTAACCTATGTCAGTACTTTTAGTGATTAACTGCTATCAGTGAGACATTAATTAAAATAAGAACAAATGGTAATGCTCTGAACATTCTGCTAGCATCAAATGTTTTTATTTTTCTAATGGTTGGAAATATTAATTTTATTCTTCTTGGGTTGGTCTCATCAGCATTCCTTTTTTATTATTTGAAAGTTAGGAGTTAGCAAAAATAATTTATATTTTAAAATATCCAAACAAATAAAAGACATGGCAGTTTGTTTGGGACCCCAGTGGGGAAATAGCACACTGAAGATGGTTGATTGACTAATACTTTCCCCTGAACATTCTGTACCTTTCCTGCCCATCTATTATTTTTAGTTATAATTGTATTTTTATTATCATTTTATTGGGATTTTATACACTTGTAAGTGTTTGTGTATAGATATATAGATAGGTGTTTTTATTTTGATGTTGTAAGCTGTCCAGAGTCATCTTGCAGCAGCATGAGTGGTAAACAAATTTAATAAATAAAATAAAAACGTAAAACTCTTTATTATAGTCCTAAGCCAGCGTAAACTCCATATATTTTTGCTAATAAAAACTTAAAAGTGTCGACATTAAAACAAATCTTTATAAGAATACCTAATCTTAACATGAGAACTCTTATCCCATTTTCTTTCTGCCTTTCCAAAATTACAGACTTTCTCTTTATATATAGATGATATCAGGGATTCTGAGCAATGGTGGAATCTACATTTTTTTACCACCGGTTCTATGGGTGTGGCTTGGTGGGCGTCGCTTGGTGGGGGTCCTGTGACTGAGTGGGCATGGCCAACTCGATGTCACGGCAAGGTGGAGTGGCACCTTGCTGTGAGTGACATCGAGTTGGCCAAGCCCACTCAGTCATATAACCAATGCTGCAGAGACAGGGCATTTTCCCTGTCTTTGCAGCCAAGGGAGCCGCCTCTGCCGCCAAAGGGAAAGGGTTCGATTCTCTTGGTACTGGTCAGTCTGTAAGCTGAAGCCGGGTAGCGGAGGGGGGAATCTTACTTTTCTACCTCCCTCTGCAGCGAAGCTGCTTGGAAGGCAGCTGCTGCAGCCTGTCCTTTTAAAGGTACTTCGAGGCTGCCTGCTGTCCGGTCGCGTGCAAAGGCAGCCAAGCGGGGCTGCCGTTGCCACCAAAGGAAAAGGGCTCGACTCTCCCAGACCCGGTCTCTCTGTAAGCTGAAGCCAGGTGGTGGAGGGGGGATCTTAAAAGAACAGGCTGCGGCAGCTACCTTCCGATCTGCTTCGTTGTGAAGAGAGGCAGAAAAGTTCAGCCAAGTCATCTCCTCCTTCTTGGCCTCAAACATGCACCCAGAGCAAACATGCACACATTTCATGGCGCCGGAGGGACCTGCCCACACACTGCCTCCTTGCAGACGGTCCCAGTGCCATGAGGTATATATGCATGTTTGCATGTTTGCTGTGGAGGAGAGGTCCTTCTTAACAAGCTCCAACTGTTGTTGCAAGCCTGGGTTGTGCTGGAAGTGCTGGAAGTCTGGTATTTTGGTGCATCATCTCTGTTTTCTTCTATGACCGGCCTTGGAAAAGCATCCCCTCACAATCGGACTCCCTTTCTTCCAGCGCTCATTCAGGGAATCCCAGTGCCGCATACTGCATGTTTTGCTTTTCACTCCAAGCAGCACGGACCGTTGCTGCTGCTCCAAGTCCGGCTCTGGCTGCAAGCATGCGATTGTGAGGGGAGGCTTTCCCAAGGCCTGTCACAGAGGAAAACAGATTTTGGGGGGTTACGCACATGGAGTGCTTGGGGAGTTGTACCTGGAGTGAGAGGGGAGCATGGGCTGACTGGGCGGGGAAGAAGTACTGGATTTCCAGTGCTCGTGTGGGGAATCCAGGCTTGCAGCAACAGTTTTTGGGAGCTAGTTAAGAATGACTGCTCCTCCACCCCAGCCATGTGTTTTCCAGTCTGGGCTACTGGAAAAGCATGCAATACGCTGCCGCTCCTGAGATTCCCTGAACGAGTGCTGGAAGAAAATTGGCCAATGTTCGGCTGCAGCCAGAGCTGGGCTTGGAAGAGCAGCAGATGGATGCAAAACAATCTACCCCTCAAGCTTCCAATGCCTGACCCGGCGAGATGGAAGAGAGATTTGCTGTTGTGCTGGTGAGTAGCTGAGTAGGCTTTTTGCTTCCCCCCATCCTGATCCAGCATCGCACAGACAGCAATGTAGGCAGAAAATGGGGCATTGTTTCCATCGGCCCTTCTCCGGCCTCAGGGACCATAGGGAAGACTGCAGGGAAGGTAGGGAAGTGTGCTGGGCCTCGGGGACCACAGGGCAGTGTGTTGGGCCTTGGGGACTGCAGGGAAGGCCACGGGGAAGGCAGGCAAACGGGGACCCACCGGGAAGGTCTTGGGGAAGGCAGGGAAGCATTGCTGGCCTGTGGGGGAGGTAGCTGGGGAGAAGGAAGACTCACCAGGCAGAGATCAGCTGGGTGGCGTGGTCGAGGCAAGCAAGAGAACCAGAGAGCAGCAGCAGCTATGCCGCGGGTGTAACTCTAGGAAGGTGAAGCGCCAAAAGGAGTACGTGGGAGGGGAGGGGCAGGGAGGGGAAGGGAGGGACCAGCTAGTGGTGGCATTTGCCGGTTTGCCGAACTGCACATAATTGTTCCTACCTGTCTGCCAGAACCGGTTTGAACTGGCTAGATTTCACCTCTGATTCTGAGGAATAGCCAAGGATTTCTGGAAATTGAAGTCCATATATTGGAAGCTCACTCACATTAGGAATGGCTACTATATACCAATGGATCTCTGGTTGTGTTTTTCAGAAATGATGGCATTGTACTTATGAGACACATATTAGAAAAGTCTTCCTTCATCCCTCCCTCCCTCCTTAATAAAATTATAGAATGCAAGTCCGGATATGATCCAGTGGATCTGATTGCAATACAGGTAGTGTCAACTTACAATCATTTATTTAGTGTCCATTTGGAAAAGTAAAAACGTGACTTATGACTGCTTTTCATATTTATGACCATTGCAGTATCCCCATGGTCACATGATCAAAATTTGGACACTTGGCAACTGGCGTATATTTATGATGTGTGCAGTGCCCTGGAGTCATGTGATCACCTTTTATGACCTTCTAGCAAGCAAAGTCAACTTAACAACCATGTTACTAATTTAACAATTGCAGTGATTCACTTAACAACTGTAGCAAGAAAAGTAATAAAATTGGACAAAACTCAGTTAACAACTGTCTTGCTTAACACTGGAACTTTTGGGCTCAGTTGTGGTTGTAAGTCAAAGACTTCCTGTACATATAAAGAACGACTGGATTTTTGCCTATGTTTGAGGCCTTATCAGATATCATTTTATAACAATACATAGCATGTTGAAAGCATCCTGCAGGGCCTCCATTTTATTAGTGTGCATAAGTTAGCAATCAGTGAGGGAAATAGTACTGACCAGTAGTATTTTGTGGTTTATTCTTTTTCATGATAACAGGTAATGTCAACTCTTCAATTTTAATTGAACAACCCTTAATATGAACAACCATTTTTATTTCTCAAAGTCTGGAAAAATGGCTAAATATACCAACATTTCATTTTGCAATTTAATGTTTTAGATATAGCCATTTTGAGTATGCATCAGATCAAATGACAAATGTTTTTGTATTAAGGGCACCTCCTTGGAAAAATACTTTGTGGTTTCTGTACATATGCCCTGTACATGTATACTGAAAGCCTTTTTTTAAAGCTAGACAAACATTTGACTATTTACTCAGAATGGGACTAACTGTACTGCTTTAAAATACAAAGTTAGAACTGTTAAATGGTAACTATGCAAGCTATTAATAACTTGTTTTAATGTCATATCAGACCTTGAAGAGTGCTAGCAGCAAGCAATGCTTTTTCCCCCCTTTTGTGTTCTCCAATGCAGAAGTACTTGCCTTAGTGAATGGGATATGGCCGTCCATTTTCTATGTTAGTAGTGTGTGCTTTTATCTCTTTTGGACAACTCTGTGCTCTCGTCTTCTGTTAAACTATGAATCTTAAAATTTACTGAAGTAAGTACAGTTTGTCCTTTGAGGTTACAAGCAAAAAGGAATTCTTGCCTTTGGATGTAGGTTCTAGATATGATTACATCCCTATCAGTGCTTGACATCAGAAGAAACAGCATCACATTCAGTCTCTATACATAGCCTGTGGTTTTGATGGACTAGGCCCTTCTGACCATTAACAGATTTTAGCATTAAAGGAAGTGTGCGCATTGATTCTCACAGCTATAGGTAGGGTGAGACTTCGCAGTGTTTGTGTTCATTCAGCAGGACTGAATGAGTACTATGTTGAAAGCTTAAGTTAAACATTAATTCTCTTCTGGATTACCATGTCTATTTCTTGCCTACATATGAGCCAAAATATAATTCTTGACCTTCGTTGTTTCCTAGATGAGTTGCGACATAGGATTATTATGCATTTCAGGGTGCTCTCCAGTTGGCCTATGTCTTGACTTGAATAGTAACAATAAAGAAGGAACCCTGATCTCTTTGTTCGTTTTGGATTTGGAGGATTGTAAAGAATAACACTTAACAGGAAAACATTTTGTATTATAAAGCAAATTAAAGGTGGTGTTTGGAATGAAAGTCAGCTGCTGGAACATCAGCCGCAGAAAATTGGTGACTGTGCTAAAATGAAGGAATTTTTCCCCTAACATTTTTTTAGATAAAATGTTAATGAAAGAATAATTGCTTCATGGGGAACTCATATTTTCATACCAAAATAAATCAATGCCGCACCATATTCATATATAAGAATCTCAAAATGATAAGTCTGAATGCTTATGAATAGTCAGATTATTTATGTAAAAAGATTCACAGACCACTGTTTGACGGTTTAATTGTAAAGGGGAATATATGCCAAAATATTGGTGCAGAAGCCAGGCGTGTAAGTGGACGCAAAGGAGATAAATGAAAAAGGAAAAAATAGTCCATCTTAATTAAACCTAAGATTATTTCTTTTAGTCTCCAGAAGAATGATTTTGTTAATTTTATTTTTGTGAGCTGCTTTTTATCTCAACAAAATATGAAAAGGCAGTTTTCTCATTTACCTTTCATGTTTCTGGGCAGATTCTTAGGACTGGAAAATGCCATATAGGTAGTTATTGACATATGACCACAGCTGGAATATCCATTATTAGTCACCACAATCAAAAAGGGAGTCGTCATCTGTCTGGACTCAATTTTATAACCATTTTCATCAAATTTAAGTGATCACACAATTGTTAAGCAAATCTGGCATTTTAAGAAAATCTGATTTTGCTTGTTGGAAGCTGATTAGGAAGATTGCAAATCATGATCCCGTGGCCATAAGACATTGCAGCCATCATAAATGTCAAAAACCTGAATTGTGATAGTGGGGGTGGTCCAATGGTCATACTTTGAAGATGGGCTATAAGGCACCTTTTCCGAGGCTGTCGTAATTTTGAACTTTTATTAAATTAAAAGTTGTATTCGTATTTGCAAATATTTTGAAGTAGTTTCAAGCTTTATACAAACTGATTTTGCATGTCAAAATAATAGTCATGTTTTAAACGTAATTTGGGCCATTT
This sequence comes from Oxyrhabdium leporinum, assembly GCA_032468155.1. Lineage (NCBI taxonomy): Eukaryota > Metazoa > Chordata > Lepidosauria > Squamata > Cyclocoridae > Oxyrhabdium > Oxyrhabdium leporinum. The sequence continues at coordinate 182,216 of JANHFL010009241.1, read as the reverse complement.
GAACATAGCCATATATATCTTGCACATGCCAGTGTATCTCCTTTTTTGGATTTATTTTTTTTAATAACAGAGGGAAAAGATTGAAAGAAAAGAAAAGTTGGCTGTTTGTTCAAAATCTATAGTCTGTTATCACAATAAGTTTTGATTTACTATAGACATACAAGGATCTTTAGCCCTTTCCTCCAATATCAGCTACTTGTGCTCTGTAAGCTTTGGGACCTTCCCAGATGGCATTCATGATATCGAAGTAGCTGTCACAGCTGCTTGGGCCTCTCATGGAAAAGTTGCTTTATGCACGTGTAGTACTTTATGTATATTTTTATTTATTGAATATGTCTAGCCAACCATGTCAGCAAATCTTTCATGGTTGATTAACTCAGTAAAAACAGTAAAGGCAATCAAGAACAGATGGCCCTTTAACAAGGCAGCTTCCAGAGATCCTTCTTAGATCAGAATGTGTGGACAAGTGATCAGAATCTATCCTTAAGTTTCTCATAAGAAAGCCCATAAAGACCAGTTAAATGCATCCCTGAGTAAACCCAAATTTCATTGCATTATACAAGAATTCACTAGAGTCTTTCATTTTATAAATCTTCCTGGGAGGAGTTTAGGTTGTGTGGGAGGAAAGTTTTAAGCCTACTATATAATACTTTCAAAGATTTCATTTTAATGAAATCTTCAAAGACTTGGAAAGAAATTCAGTGCATTCAGACTTAAAAACTGCAGGAGCAATCCATATACCACATATCAGTTTTGATTGCCAATATCTATGAAACATTTCTTTCTGGTTGCATTCCTATACTCCACCGTCTTGGCTTGTTGTTTACAATACAAATCTTGCATTTAGCTATATAATATTTTCATTTTGAACATGTTTTGCTTGTTTTCCTATGGCAGGTGGTAACCATTTGATTATTTCATTGTGTTTTATTTTGTTTTACCACATTTTCCAAACTTCCAAATTATTATCATCAGTCAAAATCAACCTACTATAGGATTAAGTTCTCTTCACTGAAGATAATGGAGCATAAACTACCATACTGGCCTGCTAGATAAGTTGGTAGGTAGATGTATTTCCCTGTTTAGGGATGAAAGAGGGATTGGCTCAAAGTCACCCAGCTGGATTTCATGCTTAAGGCAGGAGTAGAACTCAGAGTCACTTGGTTTTTAGTCTGGTGCCTGAACCACTAGGCCAGGGCTGTCAAACTTGGGCCAGATGCATCACACGCTGGTCACACCCATATCTGATTTAGCAAAGGGGGAAAAACTCCCGATACGTCATATGATGACGTGAGTTTGACATCTTTACACTAGACCAAATGGGCTCTCAATTCAGGAGCTAGCAACTTTTTTTAAGACAAGATGAGCCTGAATTTTTTTCTTCTCTTTTTTTGTTGCTTTTGTGAGGTTTGTGGAGTTAATGCTGAAAAGTAGAAGAGCTAACTATTGTGGTTTGATAAAACAGAACACACTGGATTAAAAACATTAAGAAGGGTCTAAATTTCACCTCCATAGGTGAAACGAGAATTGTTATTCAAAAAGCCATTTATTTACAACATGGTCTGTGATAATGATAATAAATTATAGGCAGGTGCAGATAAATCCTGTAGATAATCTGACCTCAAATCCTTTAGAAAGTCTGTCAGGAAATAAAACTGGAAAGAGATTAAACTGTTTGAGGACTGATATAAGGTAATGTGTAAAAGGGAAAAATCAGGGGAAAGTCTTTTTTGAATAATCTGCAGCCTTCAAGCCCCTTTTTAAAACATCCATTCCCATGCGTGATCCATTACAGTAATAACATAAATGAAGAGTTATTAAAGTTTGGATCATGGCATCCAAACCTTCCTTCAAAAAGAAAGGATGTAGTTAGCAGACAAGTGAAGCAAATTCTGTTAATAGGATTACTGCCATCATTTCCCCTTGATCTTACTGAACAACATGTAATTGTACTGTTCCTTTTTGAAAGTATTGTTATTACATAAAAAATAGATTAGGGCATCTAGTAATCAGTAGGATATCTCTCTTGAGTGAAGTATGTCTTGTTTTGTTATTCCTATGATTAACTAAAATAGGGTTAAAGAAATTAGAGAACAAGTGTTTCTGTTTAGATTAGGAAAAATAATCTGAACATGTCTGTTCATAACTTCCTAAAAATTCACTCATTAAATTTCATTGTTGGTTTGAAGTCAAAGATAAAAACATGTTAAAAAATATCCCACTTCCTATAACTATATACTATGAATTTAAAGCTAACCAGCTACATCTGGAGATTATCCTTACTTAAAATGATACAGGAGAAATCTGGAATTTGGTGATCCAGTACAAGAATAAATTTGCTTATGCACACTTTAATTATTTCAAAATTGTGGTTTTTTTAATGCAATATGCATTTTTGAAGTTACTATTTACTTCGTTTGGTTGCATATACATAGATTATAGTTATTTTAGGGGACATGTCTTTTAGACTCTTCTAGCAATTATTTTGACTAAAGTAAATTGTATAACATATAAATAGAGTATAGGTTAAACTTTTCCATGTGCCAAAAGGCATGTGGTGTATTTAAAGATGAGATGGAATATTTTTTATGCCACTGGGAGTTTTCATAAGCTTATTCTGAGTGAAACAGAAGGAAAAGCAGTTAAACGAGTTTTGTGGCTGTCTGATTTTCTTTTATTTAGATGGTGTGAAATAATATGACTAATGCTGCGCCACCCAAAGATTACTAACAAATAGGTAATGCCTTACTGTACCTGAGAAGTAAGAAGAGACATGTTAGAAAGCCAGGGTCAGGAGGGTTTTTTTAAGCTTCATTCTCACTTTTAGGTATGATGACTCTTCCCTTCCTCTTCCTTGTACTAAAAGGAACATTAGGTGATGTAATGCTTTTCTCATAATTCTGTACTTTCAGATCTGAGCAAAGACTTGTTTCTACTGGTATTTACATGATCCTCTATTTCCTCTTTAAAAAATCAGCAGAGGGCTTAAGAAACTTGGCCAATTAAATGAGTTATCTGCAGCAGACTAGAAAACAGGAAGTGATTTGAATATACCTGTTGCCAATATTTTTTCCCTGACAAACATTCCTGCATGACAAGCAGAAATCTCACATGCTTCTCCTGTAGTTGAACAGTTTCATTATTCATCATGGCGAGTATTAAAAAGGTATATTTACAAATTCAGTGTGCTAAACCAAACCAGGGCTTTCCAAACTTTTAGGTTGTGGAACTTGCTAGTTAAAAAAAACAACCCAGAACCTCTTTTTTCTATCACAAAGCAAAACTCTAGTGATAGAAAATTACTATGTAATTTTCCTCCCTCTTAAATCCCACCAAAGATTATACAGAATATAGTTTGAAAAACACTATGAAAAACACTGATGAAAATGCATTTGTGATTCAAGGCTTTCAGTTTTCCATGTAAGTGTAAATGATAAGTGGAGGAGAACGTAAGGTATTTAATTTATTTATGACATATAATGGAACGGCTATTTAAATAGATAGGTAGGTAGATAGAGATTAAAGCTGCCCATTTCCCTCAAAGAGGGATTGTGGGCATGTACGAATAAAACATTAAAACATAAAAACAGATATAAAATTTAAAAAGAGGCAAGGTTGAATTAGTATCAGTGTTAAAAGTTAATTAATCGGTGAGCTTTAAGGGCACTAACCAGCACTATGGCTATGCTCCTCTCCAAGTCCAAGTAAGACAGCACAGCCATATTTTGAAACCTTTCCAAAAGGCCAAGTCAGTTGACAATATCATTATTATTTCAAAGCTATGTTAGTTGTTTGAAGTAGTCTAGATAAGAAGCACAACCGTGAGTACAAACTGTCAGGGGTCTCCAAACTTGGCAATTTTAAGACTTGTGGACTTCATTTCCCAGAATTCCTCAGCCTGCATTGTACATTAACAGAATCTTACAAGACTTAAAGTATTTCTACCCTCCTTTTACTGTCTGGAAAACTAGGGAGGGTCTCTTCTGAAACACTTCCCATATTCCTCCCCTCCCATTTTGTGACCTCAGATATGTTTTACTTGATAGTTGTCCAGTCTGTGATTCTTTCTCCTGCCTCCCATTTTCCAAGAGCATTCCCACACACTATTATATTCTACATAGGGTTGGCTTTAAAGGTCATCTGAAAGCTACAGTTGGTACTAAGTCAACTGCTTGTATGCCGACCAGTCAAACTGGAATAGCAGATAACAGTGACGTTGTGGGAGTTGTAATGACTATAAATTTACCTCTGAAACTAATTTAAGGTTTGTTTATATTTATAAAGTCCTTACAGCTCACATCCTTGTTACTTCCGGTACTATATGATCTAGGGAGAATCTGTCCATCCACTGCATCCTGACTGAGAGGAGAGGATAACAACCCTCCCAGGCCCTATGTTTTACACCTGAGATACCCAAAGGCAAGTCTTTCCAAGTGCAGCTTTCCAACGTTGAAAATAGCCTGATCCCTACTGATTGTCACCTGAGCTCCTCATGTTACAATGAATTATCTTATGTTATATCATTTGCACCTTTTTCAGTATATGGCAGAAGAAAAGGTATTCTTTTTTGGGGAGACATGTAAGTAGAGTTTAAATTGGTCTGTGTTTCCATGAAAACAGTGAATCTTTAGAAAATATAATATTATCAGAAGAATCCTTCCCCAACTAAATATGTCACATTATTTGTCTAAAAGGAAGACCAACCAATTAGATTGCATTTTATGTGATGGAATATGTGTGATGATTACAACATCAAAAGACTGAGTCTTAATCTATTTATAGTTTTAGAATTATTATTTGACATACAAGCATATTCTTGCCACTGATGTTTCTCATTACAGACTGTATCACATAACGTCTGACTTTTAGTAGAGTCAGACAAGAGTAAATGATGGCCTGAGTGATGCTGCAAAATTAACAGATCTACATCAACTGCATGGATGGCTCTGAGTTTTATTATTTTACACATGGTTTTTGGGATGGAACTAGTGTTATTTTATGATTTATACAATAGTTTCATATGTTGCCTTTGTCCAAATTGTGGAGAACTCTTAAATCCCATCAGTTTTTTGTACTTGCCCTGCAAAAATTTTTGGAATGGTTGATCAGAACAGGAATACATGAAAATTGGAGTCATGTGCAAAATGTCCACTGCTATTTTAAAAGATGCATTAAATGAGTCTAATTAGGATTTTGGATGAAATATTCTGTATTGCAAGGAAAAAATATTTTACATTTCTGTGAAATTCTATGAAACGGATAACATGAAATAATTAATTTACAAAATTTTCCAAGGTTAATAATCCATAAATTAATTATTCCTGTGTGTTCACAGCCTGGAATTAGTCTGAAAAGAAATGTTTGCAAAAATAAGAAACCTTAACTCATTTTGGTTGAGAGATAAGAGAATAAGAGAAAACAAAAAGATTAATTTTTTTTGATGTCCGTAATTTGCATACAGTATATTAATTCTGGACCATCACTTGGTAGGTATATTTTAGTTCTAAGCTTTTGGCTGGGAACCACTTTCTTCAGAATTTGTGCATTTCAAGTCATAGTCCTGCATTTGTCTATGCAGTTTCAGCTTTAGTTTATATAGTTTAAAGGATTACTCTCCCAATCTGAAATGCTTATGAACTGGGCAGAATGAGTTAGATGCCAAGTTTCATTCCATTGATGGCAGTGTGTAATTCTTCTTGCTAGTAAAAAAAAACAACAAGGAAAAGGTACAGATAGTTTTGTTTAATGACCATCTTGTATAGCAGCTATTTGCAGTTACAGTGGTGATGAAAAAGTAACATTGCTCCCAATCCTCACATTTATGACCTTCACAGGTCTATAGAGCATAGGAAAGCTGAAGTAAAATCATAAACACAGTCACAGTTTTATTTAGTGACTGTTTTGGTTTAAAATCAAGTTGAGGCTCCCAACTGTGGTCACTAAACAAGAGCTATTTATATTACTTTGCCAGTGTCTAACTTTTCCTGTAGTCTTTGGTTCTAAGGCTTCTTTTCAAAGAATAGCTTGACTTACAACAGTTCATTTAATGTCCATTTGAAGTTACAACAGCACTGAAAAAATAACTTGTGATAATTTTTCATATTTATGAACATACCAGCATTTCCATTGTCATGTGATCAAAATTCAGACTTCAGCAACTGACCCACATTTATGATAGTTGCAGTGTCCTGGGGGTCACCTGATCAACTCCTGCGACCTTCTGACAAACAAAGTCAATGGAGAAGCTAGATTCACTGAACAACAATTGCATTACTAGCTTAACAGCTGCAGTGATTCACTTAATTCATTTGTCTGCAAGCAAGAATTGGTGGGACCACAAAGTAGACAAAATAATAGAAAATGAAGATGCTAAAATGCCCTGGGACCTCAGAATTCAAACAGACAACACCTGCCACGTAACATCCCAGATTTAACAATTGTTGATAAGAAAGACAAAAAAGTCTAGATAGTAGACATGGCAGTCCCTGGAGACAGCAAAGTAGAAGAGAAAGAACTGGAGACAATCACAAAATACAAGATCTGCAAATAGAAGTAGAATTACTGTGGCAAAAGAAAGCAAAGGTAGCACCAGTAATAATAAGTGTCTTGGGTGCAATTCCAGAACAACTGCAGCATGACCAGGACACATCAGCATTGATAACTGCAAAAAGCAGCTTTACTTGGAACAGCTTACATCCTGAAATAATACCTTTAATACCATTAAACAACACCTACTTATCCCAAGTCCTTGGGGAAGGACTCAATAGGTGGATAAAAATGCCAAATCCAGTCTAAATATCTGTCTGAGTGTATGACCAACCATACTCATAATAGCAACTGTCAAACAGCCTTGGGTTATTATAGAAGATGAATGCTTGAAGTCTAAAGATAATACAAAAGGATAGGATTTGAGGTTTTTCAGGCTGTATAGAAGTTTATGGCAGGGCTTGAATGTTTTAAGTTTATACCTATGATACTCCCAGTAAGGCAGTATTAAGTAACCAGTCCTGGTTATCAAGTGTTGGGTACTGTACTTTGTACACAGATAAATTGTAGTACTGTGTGTAAACATTAACGAGATATCCACATTTTAAAATATAGCTGTTAACTATGTGGTAGTATATGCATAAAAATAGTTTCCTGCCAACTACAAATTAAACAATAAAAGATATGCTGAATTTAATAAATTATAATAATTTACTAACAGAGTTGATCACAGGTCTTATTTATACATAACACTGATCTATAATGTTTAATTTTGGCATACTTTGATGTACAAACTCATCCCAAGGGGAAAAAAACACTTATGGTTCAGCGATCCTGATAAGAAGATCAGAATAACCATGTTGTGGCTTAGTGTCATGTAGTCAATTTTTAAAAAAAAATTAAATATGAAGTTGTATGTATAATAACCACTCTTTTGAGTCAGACTTATATTTCCAGTAGCTTTTTAATTAACTTGAAGCTGTTTTACATATACAGTAACTGTAGCCCTTTCTCTTCTAGTAGATCAAACTGAATTTCTCCAACATTATTCATAAAGTATTTTCTTTAATTTAAACAATGTCAATGACATTTGCTCCCTAAATCCATAATTATCGTTGATCTTATTTATATAGAAATAATATAGAAGTTTTTGCAGGCTGATACGTTAATATGTCTTATATAATTATTTGTTGCAAATACTTCTGCCTGATGTATACAATACACATAATGAATCTGTAGAAATCACAAAGTTCTTTAAAATTTCTGTGCAAAAAGAAATGCAAGAAATTTTAAATTGTTTTGTACATATAAAATCGAGTCATTTCTACCTTTTTCTCAGGAATTTTCCTGCATTTGAATTAGGTTAGCATTTCTATAGATCTTTGGATGACAAATGGAACTTTAACAATTAGTGGCTGATATTAGCTCTTGTTTCTTGCATTGAAACTAAATACCACAAATATTTCTATACATATTACTGCAAATGATTGATTCCTATAATATGATACTAGTTCAGCAATTTTGGGATAATCAAACAGTGTCTGTATCTTGTGAATTTCATGTCTTCCTCACTTTATGGCTTAGAATTTCCTCACTTTTGCTTTACTGCAACAACTCTTCGAAATATTACATTATAGCAACCATCAAAACAGTGCTGTTCCTTCAACAAACTTGAACCAATTGTTCATAGAAGCATAACATAATAAAATAAAATAACAGAAAATTGTTTGAGAAAAACAATGAAAAATATATACCTATAAATGAGTAAAGGGAAAGTTACAACTTTTGGTGGCTAATTAGGGTCATTAATCTTAGTCCATGATTGTCATTGAAGAATAAGGCAAAATATGGATACAGGGACATTGACTTCCAAATACATCATTTCTCCCTTTTGAAAACATGATTAGAATTCGGAATTGGACTTATTAGCAAACAACTTCCATTTCAATGCAAAAACGATTCCTGTGATTTTCACGTTCATGTATACATTGGCTTTTAAGGAGAAAATATTCTTCATGACAGTAGGTATGAAGTAGATATGTCAGTAGGCATGTGGTACAATTTTCAGTAGAAATAAGACTCTGGCAGAGTGTTGCTCTGACAGAGGCAGAAATAATGTCGGTGAAGGAATGCAAGAACTGTAAATTAAATGTCAGCTCTGGGAAACTAAGAAAGAGACTCAAAATAACATTGCCTAGATTGTGCATGATATAAAATAAGACAGAGGGAAATGTCTGGCAACCTTTCAAGATTCTATTATTATACCCTACATTGGTAAAGTTCTAATAGTCCTTGTGGACTCTGCTTTCTGATATGCTTTATTTTGAAGGGCTGACCAATTTATCTTCTACACATCCATGGTATTGATGAAAAAAACCCCAGTTCCTGTTAATACTGTGCTTATGCTGGTGATGATGATTAAATTGATATCATTGGAAGTGACAAGTTTATTATCAAGTGTATTTGTATCCTTTACAAAATTGAAATGAAACCTATGTTTAACTTTTTGATACAACATGCCTCCCAATATCTATATTCATACATACATTCCATGACACAATTTATGGAGTGACACAAATAGAAATGTTATGCAAAGTGTAGAGAAAAAGAAAAAAGGAAGAAGCAAAATCACGTTAAAGCAGAGAATCAGAAAATGTAAAATAGTTAAATATAATTTACACCAACATTCACTAAACCTCTTCATACCTTTCTGTCTTGAAATTCATTTTTGCTTCTATTTTGTACGTACTGTGCTTCATACATTGCTTCATAAATCTATCCTCAATCACTTTCCCTTCCATTCAATCCATTCAGTCTGTGAAGAGTGCTGAACCATTTGCAAAACTTCTGATTTTATTTTAAAAAATGCTTTCATGTTCATCATACAGCACTGTTACCTCATATAGCAACTAACCTTCAATCAATATTGACTCATTCTTGGGTCTTTGCCTGACTCGAGCACTTTTTCTGCTGTTTGTCGTTTCAGTTTCACTCATCTATTTATGTCACCTAACATAATACTTTCTTCTGGATTCATTCATTCAGAATGTTGCATGGTTTTCCCCCAAAACTCATCCTAGGTTGAGGACCCTTTTCAACTTTACCAGCCAATATCTGACATACAAAGTAAATGATGACTATCTGTAATGAGAACTACCTGTAATGCCTTTTAGTAAGATACTGAAAGAGTCAATTATCCTTAGTCACCCATGCAGTATTCTTTGCTGATAGTAAAGCATAATATCAGAGAGTTTAGATGCATTTTGCCCAGTATATATCACAAGTGCAGCTGAAGCCCAGTTTTATCCAAGCTTGCTTCTATGCAATCTAAATTGCATGCAGACTACATTGCCAGCCAACATCCTGTTACCTACGTTGCGATTATTATGGATTACATTCAGTTACAATGAGGATAATTGCTAATATCTGAAAATCAAAACAAGTTTGAAATGTTTGCTTTAATTTTTAAGCATTTGTCAATCAACTGTATAATGGTACATTTTAAACTAATGAGAAATTCACAGAAGTTGGCAGAAGCATTCACAGAACTGAATGGAGGGTGCAAGATGGAACTAGTATTGTAATGCAAGCTCTAGCCCTTTTGTATGCACATGATGTTGCATGGAGGTATGGAAGGTACAGAGGTTATGTTGTGACAGTGCAATGCTGCTTTCATCATTTTGCCAAAAGGCTGTGATTCTGTGGCGCCTCTGATAAGTTGACTAGGTCTAGGTGAGTAATATTTGAAAACAACTGCAGGAAACTGCAGGTTCTTCCAAGAGCTGAACGTACTACATCATTAATTCTTTTTGTTTAAATAAAATAACCATTCTAACAAGAAATAATTTCTTCATAGCTATATACCTATCATGACTATATTTTTTGAAAGTTGAATAGCTAAATTGTTTCTTTCAAACTTTGAGAAACATCATTATTCTTAGGAATTGTCTTCTAGTTATTTTGTTTTAAATAACCCAGTCCTTCCTTTTTCTTTTATATCATGATACCGTCTCCCTAGATTTGTCAGTCTAGACTTTCTATTTTATCTGTTCATTGGAACTGCTCAAGAGAGTATCAAACTAGTGTATGTACCTCCTATCACATTGCAGGCATCCATGTTCTATACATGAAATTCTTGAGATTGTATTGGAAAAATGGTATGAGCTTGGGCTTTACCTTTCTTTATGTATTATGTATTGTATTGTATTGTTGTTTTTGAGTGCCTGAGTAGGAATAATTTCTGGAATATTTGAATTACAAGAACCTTTATGATGTTGCAATTAAAATGGATCATGGAGACCTATGTTCATTTTTGATAAGGTGCTATGAAAGGCTAGTTACCATCTATCAGCCCAACCCTATCTCACAGGATTATTGTAGAGAAAATTGGAAGATGTGGTGATTCATTTTGGATGGGAGGGTAATCTAGTCAGTGTTGACTCCTATTATTGTTGTTGTTGTTGCTGTTATTGTTGGTGCTTTGGGGTCTGTTTTGACTCCTCGAGACTACCTGACAAAATGTTTGGAAGTGGTTTGCTATTGCTTCCTTCCTGGTCTGAGAAAGAGTGACTGGCCCAAAGCTGTCATCCAGCTTCCTTTGTTCCCAACTAGATGTTTTGTTCTCCTGGTTTCTAGCCTGGTGCCTTAACCAGTACCACAAGTTGGCTTTCAGTGCTTCATATACTCCAGTGTGCAAGATGGGTGAAGTTTAAATCTAATCATAAATCGTGCTGGTCAGCATAACTGAACTCCTTATTCTGAAGGGAATTCAGAATTGTGAAGTTAACACTACTTTGATTCTTTTTCCCTACAATTCTAATGATTCATTTCTTTAAGTTTACCACTTTTGTAATTCAAAAATTTATCACTGTCTTCTTTTATTTAGAAATACAAAATTTCTGACTGCTTTCCAAGCCAAACTGTGAAGATAACTTCACAAGTTTTGTACAGCCATTCCAAAGCAGAGATGACCCTTAAAGGCTTTCAGAAAAGCCCTAGAAAAGAAATACTTGCTTTAGCATTATAGATCTTCCATCTCTTTTTTGTGCAATGGTTTTGTTTATATGGTTTTGAGAAATAGTTGTGAGCAGGTCACCTTTAAATTTCTATTTTTTTCTACTTTATTTTCTGCTTTTTTCCTTCAGCATGTTTCAATTATTTAATAAAATAAAAAACAAAGAGAACTTGCTTATCACCTTAATTTTTCCAAGCTGACCAAAATTAACTTTTAAAGAGGAAACATTTTTTTTATTTCCCTGTAGTATCAGCAGAAGAATCAGAAATGATAAGGGCAGTTAATACATTCAGTATATAGATACTGAATCTGGGAAGATATCCCCTTGAGATTTTACAACCACAAGAAAGGTTGAAGTAAATATGAAACTTGATATACATTTCCTATTTATTGCTAGTGGACAAGATTCATTCCACTTGGAGTACAAATAAAATTTGATAGAGATTCTTTGTAATGGAAATGATAGCTGCATAATATTGTTTTGTTCCTAGCAAGAAACTGCATTGTATTTCAAAATAAGGCACAGAACAATATTTGGAAGCAGTACTGTACAGAGGAAGGGATTTTACTGTCAGGTTTGTTGTGACACATTTTAATAAGGAGAAATTATATTGAAACTAAGCCAATAACTACGGTAACATCTGTCTAATAGCAACATTAATTACAACTGTGTTCAAGATTGTTTTATTGATAAAAGCCTTCTTATCCCATATTAATAGTGTTGCTGCAATTTAAAAAAGTATTTTTAAGTGAAAACTTATTAACTTCTTTGACTTTTTAAAAGAACAGCTTTTTTCAACCAGTTGGGAGGTTCTTAGCTACTTGCAGTACTTCAGTCACATGTATAATCTAATAGATAATTTCCAGATCCTAAAATGTTGCATTTATAGATAACTTTTTGTTCCTGAATTTGCAAAGACAGCAAATAATTGAAATGACAGGTCAGCATGTTTCATAATGCATGCCATACAAACAAAGTAGAAATGAAATACTCTATTTCTTGGAAAGAGATGTTTGACATAGGTTTTATTACAAAGGAAGATAAATAAAAGGAGGAAAAAGAATCTGTACACACACACACACACACACACACACACATATATGTACAAAAGTTCTTCCCCTCGTTTTTCTTGGCCGGTTGTATTATTTTATTTCACAGTAGCTTTTCAAATACAGTGGTTCATATTCTTTTTAAGCTTCACCTCCTGCTCATCCAGATGGTAACTAATTATGGGCTACACTGCAGCAGAGTGCAATAGTCAGCACATGCTCCTAAAGGTGCTGCCATAGTATTTTAAAGCTTGTATCCATCTTCATTACAAGTGCAAATATTAATAATTAAGGATGTTAAAATGAAATCATTATAAACAATTAAAGCAGACGCCAAATTTCATATGAAAAGCATGATAAGGAGTAATTGCTGTCAGCACATCTTCCATTCATGCTTCTTTTAGCAATTAACCTTTATTGCTAGTAATTTACTCCTGTTTACAGAGTAAAACAGTGCTCTCTGAAGAAAGAACCTTAATGGATCGTATTATTGGGGTACCATTATTGGTGCTGCTTATTATGAAAGCTGCAGTTAGGAGTATCGCTTTGAAATATGCTTGTATGGTTATATATATATATATATTCTCCCTGTGTACATTGGAATAACATGAAGGCTGTGCCAAGAGGTTCCTGTCTAGCTGTTAATGATTGGATACATACATGCACATTTTTCCTATTAAAGATGGATAGTCCTTAAATTGATTGTAGACCTAAAGAATTAAGTTAAAGAATTATAGTTAATTCTGATGGTTCTTTCTATTTTAAATGTTTTTATCCGGACTAAGTTTGTCTTAAAAAAGAATTGACTGTTAAATAACTAAGAAATTATCAAACTTTACGTAACTTACCAGAAAATGCTGCATTTAGTAAGTATGGCTATTATAAAGTGGTATTTTTTTCTGAATACACATTTTAAATCAAAAAGTAATATAGGTATTTGATTCTTGAGCAGTTATTTGGTATTCTAATCCTTCTCCTGCTATACTTAAAATGTTTTCCTACAAAAGAAAAGCAGTTTTGCCATAAGACTTCACAGTGTATAGTATATTTATAATTAAGAATCTTTCTATTTAGCACTATAGGTTTTACAACAACAGGTTAGAAATAATTATTTGATAGGATTTAAAAATTCTGAAATAACAGAAACTGGCAGTCTGTTACATGCTTAATACAGAAACAGTGCCGATTGAAGACTCAGATTCATTGTTTAGCTCAAGTATTAGAGTGAATGAAGGGGAAAAAAGCACAACAAAAGTATTTAGCAGATTGGTAGTGTTTTTCCTCTGGCCTTCTTGTCAATCTAGAATAAACCTAAAGCAGAAGAAAAAAGAAAGCTGGAAGTGATTTGACTGATTGATTCCTTTGATTTGATCAGAATGAAGTAATAGAAACATTTGAAGCCAAATTAGTTCATGAGACATAGTGAACAAGGTGTGTTGTGGGAATCTGGCTGAGACATGTGAGACAAACTCTCACTAAAAAGGCATTTATATGTCAGGATGTTTGTGAATAGTGAATCATATAATATTGAGCATTGGAAACAATAGCGATATAGTTCAATAGAACTGTAAACAAGATTCATAATCTTGGGTCACTATTAACTTGTGAATGATCTTCAGATATAAAAGGAATTGAGAATGCAATAAGACAGTATTCTTATTCAGCATTCGAGAGTCTGGAATAAACAGTAACTCCTTAATAATCTATGTCAAACTACACATAATTTAGAGAGGTAAATTGTTGTTTAAAGGATTATGGACTGGTATGCTGCAGCAAGCGTGAATGGGTGAGTGCTGTGGTGTGATTGCAGGCAGAGGTGGGGCTGAGAGTGGTTGGCACGAATGCAGCTGGGGCTTGTACTTGCCCTGCTGGGGGCTTCGCAGGAAAAAAAGCAATGAGAGTGATTGACTGGAGCAACCTGCGGCCTCCTGCTGGCTTCTCCATTGACTTTGCTTATGGGAAGATAGCAGGGAAGATTGCAAATGGTGATCATGTGACCACCATTGCCTAGAATGTCAAGATTTATAAATACTGCTAAAAATCTGCAAAGAATCCTTTCTATTATGAAATATAAATATAATATTCCTGTCATCTCTAATTGAGAAAAATAGTAATTAGCAATATTTGAGATGCAAAGCATATGAGCAAAGAAACACATTTATCTTTGTAGTATATGCCACATCTATTTACAACAAGCACAGATGTGAAATTTGCCTCAATAATTAGATTTTTAATTGGTATATCATAAAACAGATCAATCATTCCTCTATTTGACATAAGGAAATCTATACACACACAATTACATTGTATTAATGATTTTTTTTCACAATCATTTTTTCTGGCCTTTTCCCTTTGCTCTATATCAAGTAAACTTGCATTAGTAACTTTGAAGAGGAAAGTGGAAGGTGAATATGTTTGCTGGATAATACTTGTATTAAATGTTGTTTAATTTATCTTAGTACACTTTCCCTGATATATAGGATATACCCTACTATGCTATTTCATATATAGGATAAGTCTAGGAATGTAACAAGTTTGTAACGTAGTGTTGAAATAGATGACACAGATGCTATGTATTTTGAGTTATTTAAATATTAACTGATGATTTATAACGCATTATCATTTAATAACTAAGTACTCTTTCTTATAGTTGCCGGACAAGTAATCGAAAAAGTTTGATCTGTAATGGACAGTCTTCAGCTATGCCTCGGCCCCATTCACCACTTTCTGCTCATACAGGTAATACTGTTGTTTTTTTTAAATCTGTTTTAGTATTTTCAATTTTCCTGATTGAAATTTTGTATAAATGTATAGCATATGATATGTTTTAATGTAGAATTTAATAATATGAAATACAGGTTTTAATATTTATTGCAATGAATTTGGCATATCTATTGGAATAATTCTTA
The DNA here is from genome assembly GCA_032468155.1 of Oxyrhabdium leporinum. Classification (NCBI taxonomy): domain Eukaryota; kingdom Metazoa; phylum Chordata; class Lepidosauria; order Squamata; family Cyclocoridae; genus Oxyrhabdium; species Oxyrhabdium leporinum. The sequence goes on along the minus strand of JANHFL010009241.1, from coordinate 166,757 downwards.
CTTATAACCACAGCAAAAGTCATTGATAAAATAGGAGTGAAAAGATGTAAATACTGTAATTAATGCATTATGCAATTTTGTAAAATTGATAATTGCATCACTAGTTGATTTTCTGTACAATTGAACAGCTGACATCAGTTATCTCTTTTAAAGTAAATTGGTTATATCATTGATCAGACACAGTACAAGATAAAAATATCTGCAGAACTGACATAAAATAGATTTGGAACTGTAACTCAAGGCAAAACAATTGCAATTGACATTAATTGTAGACGGCATGGGTTTATAGATAGGGCTTTACTGCATTCATTTTTGGTAGATACTAATAAACTAAAAGAAAGTACAAATAAATGTTTGGTAAAAGGTTGGGTAAACCTGGGCCAATCATTCTCTCTCAGCCTAGCTCACTTCATAGAGTTTTGGTGGTGGTAAAAAATAGGAAAAGGGTGGACAATTAGGGCAATGGAATGACCCTTAGGGGAGGAGAGAAAGGGATACTGCTTAGGAAACTATCAGACAAGAGAGGGGGGAGCCTGAAGTCACTTTATTATTATTTTATGAAAAATAATAAAAAGAGGATTAAAAATTATTTCTAAAAATCTAATGAAAAGAGGTTTTCTAGAAGAAAGGTAAAAGTACGTATGCTACTTCTTAATGTCATCCTATCCACCTTAGTGAATATCTTTCAAGAATGAAATCTCAAAGTACCTTTCTGACTGTAAGATAGACGAGGAAGCATTAAAATATACCATTGTAAATATCTTCTTCTGATTCAAGTTAATTAATAATAAATAAAGTTATTAAATGTTTATGCCACATGACTCCCAATGACTTTAAAAACACTTTTTAAATGTTTTTAACAACAAAAGAGACAACACAAAACCAGCACAAACAGAAGAAACCAAGAAAACAAACTCAGATGGAAACAAAGAAAGGGGCAATCAATCATCCTTGCCAAAGGTTTGGGCAAAGAGCTACATAGGAAATGCCAGTAGGGTAGACGCCATTCAAATATGGGGCGTGGGGATGTAATGAGTAATGATTAAGTGACACTCCAATATTTTCAATATTCAATACTCCTTATCCTTTTCCTCCTTTGTGCTGAATTGGATTTATAGAATTCCATGAATTCATGAAGTTAGTTATTGTTTTAATATAGTAATAAATAATTAAAGAGCCTAGGTGGCGCAGTGGTTAGAGTGTTGAACTGCAGGCCACTTCTGCTGATTCAATCTAGCGGTTCAAATC
>JANHFL010009241.1:148271-165409 GCA_032468155.1 Oxyrhabdium leporinum | reverse complement strand
AAGTTGTAAACCGCCCCGAGTCTTCGGAATGGGGCGGTATATAAATGTAATAAATAAATAAATAAATAAATAAATAATATCTTGAAAGGCTAAGATACCTGAACTGAATGAAAAGATGACTAATTAAGTATTTAAAATGAGATAAAATGACTTAAACTAAATAGAAATTAAACCAATAATTGAAAATATGCATCCAAGCCTGTGCCTTAATCAAAATGCATAGTAGGATACTTTGTAGCATGAGCTACAAATACATATACTAAAAATAATTGCTCTCTTTCTAGGGACCAGCATCGTCACATACCATATCACCATCTTATTAGAAGCTTGGTTACAGCTTTTGCACAAAGTATCTTAATTGCAATTGAAATAGCTTGTTTGTCTATTCAGCTCAAAAACTGAAATTAACATTAAAGCTCCTCTGTGTATTCCTAACCATTCGTTGGAGTGGCATCTTCAAGAGTTAGAACATTATACTCAACCTCAAAGTTCAATCATTGTTACAACACATAGTGCCCGGCTGACTATGAGATGTACCAGCTCCAGCTACCCTGTTCCAGAGATGCCTTTACCTCTGCCTGCCAGCTGACCATATTTGCTGGCACCCCCATGTCACCTTCCATGACTTCTCTTGCTTTGCCTGCTTTGTTCTTCTTTCTTGATAATTTCCTGGTACTCACCTCAGCTTTAAAGGGATACAGCAGATTGGGTAAGATAAGACTAAAATTGCTCAGAGACTCTTTGTATTCTGCAGCCCTTAGTAAGGGTGCAAGAGACTTGCCACTTTGGGAAAGGATGATAAAAAAGTATCTGCTGGTGACATCTGTCATCAAACCTGGCCAACTTGCCCAGGCCCAAAGAGCACCTTGCAATGCAAAGCATGTTAGAATGCCATCCTTGCCCAAGCAGCAGGAACAAGCCTGCCAACCATGCTTATGGTTGTGCTTCAGAAATAAAATAAGGTTGATATGTTCTCTTATGTTCTCACTCCAAGGCACTTTTGTTGCCTATCATCTTCGTACTGCGCTAGCGCTAATTTCCCTATTTTGCATTCCACAGATCAGATTCCATTTTCAGTTTAGCAGTTCTGTTTCCATTTTTTTTTGCATAGCTTGAACATTTGGAAAGGGTCTAGAAGTGCCTGCAGCAGCTATTAGTATTCCCACCATTCTTATTGTCCAGGACAAAAGACTGAGACTGCCTTGGCAGAATTTGAATTCTCTTTGAAATAGAGAATTACAAATTCTGGGAAGTAAAGTCAACACATCTCAAAGTTATCCAGGTTAGTCAGGTTGCTGTCCTATAAGAAGAAAAGTAAATATAAAATGACAAATACACAAATATGATACCCAAGATCCATCTTTCTCTTTCAGGTGCCCATCATTGAGACCCAAAGCAGAAAAATATTCTGCAACAGATTCCCTTTTAGCCATTTATTTTTCATTAACACTTTTACTATTTTTTTCTAATTGAGTAAATTCAAAGAAATGTCAGAGAATTTCTGTCTTCATTGAATCTGATTACCAGCCCAATGATTGAAACAACAAATATAAATTTGTCATCAAACAAACTGATGATAATCCTAGAGATTCACATATTTTATCATAGATAGATATGTAGCTGAATAATTTTCATCTGTAAATCAATGAAGAAATATAATGTTTTTGATTGATTTGTTTGATTTCTTTATCTAATTTTAGGGCTTGTGTGGAGAACAGATCATATTTTAGTTCATGTTTATAGAGAAATATTGAAAATTCTGAAGAGTTCACACACTTTTAAGCACTACTATGCATATTTTATTGAGAATCTCTGTAGTTCTGTAATATGAGAGCTCTTCTAAGAGAAGTGCAATATCTCCTATGAACCTATTCTGTCCCACTTCAGTGGCCATCATATTATCTTCAGGTGATGAATTACATCCTTCCAACATTAGTGGCCATCATATTATCCTTAGATGGTGAATTCTACGGATCAATGATATTATGATAAGAGATAAATTATTGTTCTTAACAAAGTAAATTCTAATATCTAACACATGTAGTTTTCAATGTCTATTTTCAATAAACTCATTGAAAATATAAAATCAGATTGAATTTGTAGCTTTCCATAAAAAATATTTTCTTTTCTAGTGCATTCATATTTTCTTCTAGTGAAAAAAAATATTTTGGTTAAACGAATTCCTGTAAGACACTAATTCTGTTTTTTTTAATATTGAATGGCCTGAACTGAGAATTTCATATGTGCACAAAACTTCATTCCAGACCTAGGAAAACAGCTCATTCCTAGGAGCCAAATCAATTATTTAGCTGCTGCCAATATAAGGAAATAAAAACACATACAGTACACATCCTGTGCATGCGGATGGTTATATACACCTCCTTACATTTAAAAGCAGGTCAGTATGTAATAATAAAAAACAATTTCTGGTAGTTTATCAATGGCCATCTGCATTTTTGTACCTCCAAATTTCCCCAGTCTCTGGTGGGCCCAGAGTGACAAATTACAGATTGAAAGATTTTCTTAAATAAAATCAGCTGCTGCTTCCACAAGACATTTTAGTGTAAGGTTAGTATTTTCCTTAATTGGAAACAAAAATATGTCTTCATATAAAAAGTGATTATTTTTGTATTTAAATATTCTTACCTTCTGGCATAATTAAAAGTATTCCCTAAATATTTTTGCAAACAAATATTGTTCCTTAAATAGTTACTTTGCTGTCCAGATGCATAACCAGCAGGTCAAACCTTAAAAATATATTTTGAAAAATTACATGAATTATAAAATTCCTGATTACATAAAATAATACACATGCTGCAATAGCAACTAAGTTTTCAGGATTAAAAAAAAAGATTTCAAGAGAAGCTCTGCATGTGCAGTGATATTCCCCATATAATATATCATGTTCAGATACATTACTATTTTAAATATTTGTATGTATCTTTATGTGTGTCTACCTTTGAGTTAGTTTGGACTCCTGGGGAAGCAGCTGACAAGATTTTTGTAAATGGTTTCTTCGTAAGAGTGAGAGAAAGAATGACTACGTCAAAGCCCTCCTCTGGCTTTGGACCTAAGGTGGGATCAGAACTTTTGAAGTCTTTGAAAGCAACAAGCTCTGGAACAATAGGATTTAGGGTGGACAAATATTAAAAGAAAATATGTGAGTTATGAAGGTTATACCAGGGCTCTATTTTTTTCCCCTCAATTGCCACACAATTAAATATTCCACAGCAAAAAAGCTTCCTTTTTTAAAAATCTTGTATAAAAGTTTGTCCAGCAAGAAGATTCTTTGCCGCCACAATAAACTGAGCCCTTAAAAAGGGCCAGGTCGGTATGGGGCAGTGAAATGAAAATAAACAATTAACTAAGATACATAATAGATAAAAGTACTATTAAATATATATTACTTTGAAATGGTTAGACCAAAAGCAGTTCCATCATCCCCTTTCCTTTAGTTTCTTCCATTCCCCATGTTGAAATTGTGGCCCTGATGGTCAGCACTCCATTTTTCTCAAATAAGTCTAATCAAACAAGTAAGACATTTACTCCAATAAAAAATGCCAAACATGATTAATTTTCACTTCACCGTTACTTCTTTTTTGCTTTTAAAAGAAAGGGAAAAAAAGAAATAGCATTTGAAACTCAGGAATGAAGCATTGCTCTCAGCTCATTTTCCAAGTATGCATGGATACAAATAGGGCTGTGTTGTACATTAATTTCCCCTGACAATTCCGTCTCTTCCCTGCCTGATTAGTTTGTTTACATAATTCATGTTATAAAACAGTTTCAGTGCTTTCTCGTTGTTTTCATTTAGATCAGAATTTCCTCAAGAACAGAGTTTTTAAAGAAAAAACAACAACACCTCAGCAACATTCCCTTAATAAAATATGAACTGCAGAGTGGTTGTAATCAAGACTATTGGTTTATTTTGGGGGAAAACAAAGCTTGGGAAGGGATTAAATTGTTAAGAGCCAGGTAAAGAACTAGAAGACTAAACTGTTTTAAATGACAGAAAATATTTTCAATCTTTTTTTTTTAAAATATTTAAGCAGCCAAAAGCAACAGAAGGTAAAATATGACATGAGTCTAACAATATTTTAAAGATCTGGCTACTTATAAATGATTCTGCAACCAAAACACCCATTAAGAAATAACAAATTTCAGTATCCCTGTTCAATATTCCTTTGTATCTTTAAATCTGACTTTCATTAGGCAACCTTTTAAGTAAGGGACCTTGTTCTATGATGTAAATCATGTAACTATTCTATTTAAATTGGGAGAAGCTAATAGGACTGAAACCATGCAAGTCTTTTCAGAATAATAAATATCCAGTCTTTCATTTAGCAGATTTATATTCTAGATTAGAAGAAGCAATTTAAATATGTAAAACAGAAATATTTTAATTTGGTCAAGTCAGGCTAAAAAAATTATCTTCCCTTATACTAAGGTACAGATTAACCTATTATATAAAAGATGTTCAGTGATTCAGTGGCTTAAAGATGCTGGATTTGTCTGCCTGAAAAGGTCAGCTCTCTGTATTCCAGCAGTTCGAGCCCTAGCACTGCATGATGGAGTGAGCTCCCATTACTTGCCTCAGCTTCTGCCAACCTAGCAATTTGAAAGCATGTAAAAATGCAAGTAAATAAACAGGTACCACTCCGGTGTGAAGTTAATGGCATTTTGCGCGGTAGCAAGGAACTAACTGGCACTGGACCTGCCCGAATGTAAGGCAAAATTGGTGTAGAAAGCCCCGGTTAACACTGATACCCGCAAAATTGTCATTAGCCACCCTCTGTGTGGAGCTAGTTTACCTCCTGCAGTGGACCCTGAATAGCATGCGAGGTGAACTAAACAAACTAGCAATCCTAGGCAGCCAAGCTACTTATAATAACATTATAGACTCCCTGGCTCTCAATGTACAAACACCATATGCCAAATAAATAATAGTATGTTATATACACTATAATTCATTTTCATTTGTAGGAGATTTTATGTTATACAATCGTAATTAAGTTGGTAGAACATTTTATGGTAAATAGTTAATCAATGAAGATCTGATATGTCTTCATATTTTAAATGATACACTTCGTTAATAGTTTACTAAGTTAAAAAAACAAATACTGAAACAAAGGTTGAAGAATGCAAGTCCTATATGGAGTAACTCAACTGTATTCACTAAAGTGGCATGATATATTTTTGTGAAGCACAGTAAAAGCTTATCAAAGAATTTCTATACAGATACTAATTCATTTTTTGTCAGGCATCGCCACTTATAAAAAGTTCAATTTTGTTTCGTATCACCTATATATTTTGCCTATCAAAAGTCCATGTGTTCCAGTTATACATGTTGAGGGTAGAGGAAGAAATCAACCACTGTCTGCCAAGCATTCCCAGTGTTTAGTAGCAAGTTGAATGGTTTTATGTAGAGCTGTGGTGGCGCAGTGGTTAGAATGCAGTATTGCAGGCTGACTGTGCCTACTGCCAGGAGTTTGATCCTGACCGGCTGAAAGTTGACTGAGCCTTCCATCCTTCTGAGGTCAGTAAAATAAGGATCCAGATTTTGTTGGGGCCCTTAGAGAGTGCTGTAAAGCACTAGGAAGTGTATATAAGTCTAAGTGCTATTGCTATGTAAGAATAGTAACAAAGCCAAAGGAAATGCCCTCTTCACAGTGAGGAATCACATCTTTATTTCATTCCAAATCATCTCTATATGGCTTGATCATTCTAGGTTTTTTAAACAATCAATACGATATAGAACAGAAATATGTAATAACCCTATGAACAAAATATATGAAGTCCACGTTACTTTACCTGTTTGTTATGGAAATAAAGTTCCACAGGTGATGTAATTTGTGTTATTTGTTTAATAACACAAATGACTTACATTGGTATACGTGACCAAATTGGGTCATTGGTTTAAAAAGAGAAGTAATATATTACCTATTACTGTAATAGGTTGTATTTTAATACTCTTGTTTTGGTCTAAATATATACTTAAATATATTTTTATACTAAAATATAGAAACTATATTTTCTTCTGAAGAAAAAAGGGTATTTGAGGAAAATAATGTGGGCATCCATCCATTTTAAGTTTGGCTCCATTGACTTGTTTCTTCAGTTCACTAAGCATGTTCCCTGAAGAAATAAGGTCCTGGATGAGAAAAAAAAGTGGTTATTCATCACTGCCTTAGCTGCTTTTTCATTTGCATTTATTTAATATCAGTCTAAATAGAAAAAATATTATGTTTGTCTGGATGAAAAATGGGAAATTTCGCACCAAATTATTACTACAGGTAGTCTCAACTTACAAACCCAATTGAACCCAAAATTTATGTTGCTAAGTGAGAAATTTGTTAAGTGAGCTTTGCCTCCTTTTACAACTTTTCTTTCGCCACTTCTTAAGTGAATCACTGCAGTTGTTAAATTAGTAACATGGTTGTTAAGTGAATCTGTCTTTCCCATTCATTTGCTTGTCAAAAGGTTACAAAAGGTGATCACATGACTCTAGGATACTGCAACTGTCCTAAATGTGAATCAGTTGTCAACTATCCAAATGTAAATCATGTGACCATGGGGATGCTGCAATGCTCATAAGTATCAAAAATGGTCATAAGTCACTTTTTCCAGTGCCCTTTCTTACTTTGAATAGTTACTAAGCCAACTGTTGTAGTCAAGGACTATCTGTAATCACAGTCCTTGAATTAGGACATAAGATACCCTGCCAGGTACCTTAATTAGACCACAGCTCAGTTTCATATAAGTATATATGGCACGGGAGATGTGGCAAGAAGGGGCATCTAAATGAGAAATAATAATTGGAATTTATTACAGATTTTTCTTGAACCTCGTGATTTATGGAACTTTTTGTTATGACATTTTATATTTATCTTGTTCTTAACAGGCAGCAGTCCTCAAGACAGCCCTAGAAATTTTTCTCCTAGTGCCTCAGCCCACTTCTCTTTTGCACGAAGGTAAGAAAATATATGCTTATAACATCAGAATTATTATCAAAAAATATTTTTGATACGTATCTTTAATGATAATGATGATGGTTTGGCTGTTTACTGTTAGCTTATTTAGTAGTTCCTTGATTGGATATTGTTTACATCTTGATTTTTGATCTGATGTCAATCTTGATGTTAATCTATGTTGATCTGGGTGTTGATTGCTAGTGGGGAGGTGTTTTGTTTTTTTTGTTCCAACCAAAGGTGAGCCACAACCACTCCTACCAACACTGACAGGGCAAATCAGTAGAATATAAATTGAGACCATCTCTTCTAGCACTGATAATGTTACCTAGTTTGCTACTGAAACATTTGTAAGGAAGCAGCCAAACTCAGAGAGCACCAAGGACCCTTCATTTCCACCCTAAGCTATAAATATTCTCCTTTATAAACGAGATACTAATCATTTCCTACAGGCTCTATCACAAATTATGTTATGGTAGCCCGCCACACTCTCTCTATAAAAAGTTGTCTAATCTCACCCATTCCATAAGTAGAAAACCAGTATGCATATAGAGTAATACTGATTGAAATATAAACAAAAATAAATAACAGTGAGATTTGATGCTAAAGTAATTTATATTCTTGCTCTCTTTATAATTGAATAACCTTCTAATAGTGTTCTCTATTGAAATATTTAAAAATCAACATAATTTGGGAGCAACTGATGCTTATATGATGCCAGAACTCAGTTGATTCAAGTCAATTGATTCAATTTGTCCCATCTTCATTATGTGAGAAAAACAAAACTAGATGACCTCCATAGCATTGTCAAAAACTTCATTCGCAGGATACTTAAATAAATTTTGTAAATGACAAAGGAAGTCTTTAAGAATTAGAAATTTGTATCATGCACTTAAGTATCTCTTTGTACATCAAAAATTGTTAACATTGGTAGTCAGATTTTTTTTGTTAGAGAAATTAACTGTAAAAATTAATCCCACTTGTTTAAGTTATTTGAAGATTCTGTGTAACTTACCCATACTTAAAAAGTTGTCCTTTTGTGTTTCTTTCTAATTATATTTGGTACAATTACATTTGCAGTCATGGGCATCGAAATGAAAGGTAACTATCTCTTACCTGTACAAGCTGTGCTCACTGTTGCAGCCATGTCTGTGCAAGGCTGAACAGGTTATCACAGCAAGTCCAGATACAAGCTGCAGCTATTCTGTTTTCTGCCTGCTTCTTTTGCCTCATAGAGAGAAAACAAGGAGTGCTTATGTGGGGCGTTTCTCTGTTTCTTTTCCATGTATGTGTATTTAAACTGTTCAGTCTGATATGATTAGGCACATATCTCTGTGGTAGATAAAGTGTTACATTCACATATGGGACTAAATATAGCTGTGTTTCTGCATGCTGAATTCTGAGCAATGCTGAGCAGAGATTTCTTATATGATAGTTATATCATTCGTATTATGCATGTGATTTGCTGTACAATCTATAGCTTGGTTGAGTTCCCTGATTTATGTATTGTTGATGTTTGTCTGAGAATAGTGTGGCTTGGTAGTAGTGAAATTTAAAGCATAAGCAACAGCTATGTATGTGTTAGATAAATATTTAGACTGTGACTGGGAATGAAACTAGGTTGTAGTTCTTTGTCTCAAATTTAATTACATGTATTAAAGATCAAAAAAATGTTTCATATGATCAATATTTTTCCAAAAATATAATGATCTCTGTTTCATTTTGCAAATAAAACAATTATCATTATGGATTCACTTCAACTGTCAATCTACACGTGTTATATTTAGTACGTAGATTGTGATGATTATCCACTGTTTTCTCTATTTTCTTCCTAGTCAGCATTTTGAATTGGCTAATCAGAATGATGAAGTCTTCATTTTGTTTCCAAACATTTGCACATGCTTTAAAGAAATGCACTGAATAAGGCTTGCTTATAATGCTGTATTTTCTTTTTGGTCATATTGCATAAATCCTATTTGAATATTTTGGCATAGTAAAATTTCAGTTGTATTTTGTGACTAAACTCAAATACACTTTAGGACTGATGGACGGCGTTGGTCACTGGCATCTCTCCCTTCTTCTGGGTATGGTACAAATACTCCCAGTTCAACAGTTTCAGTAAGTGATTTCATATTGGCTACTTTCTGTAACATATTTTCATATTCAGCTCTTTTAGAAAACTGAAATTTTGGGTAGTATTGACAAGTAAAGAATGAACTCTGTATCACTGTCAGTCTATATTTATATATTGTGAAGTTTAGACTTAACCTGTTGAGAAGTTTGTTCGTAAGTGTAGAGACTGGTTGTGTCATATTTTCTACTAGATAGATAGAAATTGAGTGATGATGCTAGAACATCCAGTAACTGGGCGTGTAAATTTCTATATCGTAATATCAGAAATGTGCTGTACATTCCAAAGTCAAACCATTTTTACCCAACATTTTGAATAAGATCAGAATAGCACTGGAATAGCTATATTTCAAGGTCAAAGCAGGGCATTTTGCTTTCCAAACAATTTAAACTTAAAATATTTTGCACATTTTTATCACTTATTTCAGTGACCGCCACAAAACTAGGCAGTATCTTTGTTCTTTATTTTCTTTTATAAGAGCAAACATTATTAAATAAAATTTAATTGGTCTGATTTAAATTAAATACTTATCATGACTTCAGTACTGAGTAGCTCAGTCACCTATATAACTGCTTCTTTTCTTTCTATCCATTAGAATGGAAATGCTGAAGAAGTCTGTGGTTTCTATGTTGATAGCGTAGGTTAGCGTAGGTTAGTCAACAAATCTATACAAAATAGTTTATAACTGAACAATATGACCCTGAAAACTTGTAATAAATAAATAACATGATACAAGAAGGAATATTTATTCTTATATAGTCACAATCTGGCTATGCGAGTGAGAATTTCAATCATCTTAAATAGAAATTGTGAACACGTTGGTAAATGAGACAGAGATTTAAGTGACCTAAATATACAGCTGATAGATTAGTCCATACATTAGACTTTGAATATTTTACTCTAAAAAGTCTTGTGTTTAAGTAATGGAAGGTAAGATCTGTTTGTAGTGGTGAGAATTGTATGACATATTTCTAATCTTTTATTATTATCTATTATTATCTAAGACTTAATGCTGCATTAACCATTATGTAATCATTTTTGCATTGACAAATTTGAATTACTTCCCCTGAAATAAACCCATCTTTTAATAAAGTGTCATATTCGTTGGAAAATATGCTTGTTTCCTAAATATTATAGAATACTATTTTAATTACTCAGCTTTATTAATATTTATTTTTATGATGAATGGTATTCAAAAGAAGCAGAAGAGGTTATAATTATTGCATCCCTGCATTCTTAGGTTATTTATTTTATCAAATTCTGCTATTGTAAAACTTTTAGAAAAATCTTATAATGAAGTGCTTTAGTAAGAGGTTTCTAGAGAGATTTTACATTATGTGGCATTGAAGAGATTGTTCTCCACTAAATACTCATCAATTTGAAACTGAGCAAAGTTTATTTCACTAGAATGTTTATGAGATAGTCAACATATAATTAAGAGAAAACCTGTTTTTCATTAACAGCTTTTTTCACAGTTATTTTTTTAATGTTATATTTTAAACAAAATCATAAATGTAAGTAATTTTTCAGGAAGCAAACATTCTAATTTGTGAATTTAAATTCCAAGTGCTCTGATTCAGCACATATTATGGTCGGTATGGAAAATTATATTAGAAATGCAATATTGTACCATTACATGTAAAAAGAAACTTCTTTATATACTGTAACCTTGTTGATAAGTGAGAAGAGCAGATTTTCATTTTGACTATTGATACAAATTAATATTTCACATGTTTATTGTAGTCATCCTGTTCTTCCCAAGAGAAGTTACACCAGTTACCGTATCAGCCAACACCAGACGAACTTCATTTTTTATCTAAACATTTCTGTGCTACTGAAAGTATTGCTAGTGATAATAGATGTAGGACCACTCAAATGAGGCCACGATCCAGAAGCCTCAGGTAGGTTTACTTTTTTTTTAGAAGCACGGCTTGTATCTTGGTATAGGAACTTGTGAAAAATGATCCGAACAGACCACACAAAACAATATTATTATGCTTATACTGGTACTTGAGATGCCAAAAAAATTAATCTGTCATGTTTATATTGTTGTTTAAAAAAGAAAATAGATTCCAAAAGGTACTTTCCACTGTATAATTCTGCACTATTTGTATGAAGTCTAGACTTTTACTGTTAAGTTTGTAATTTTTATTTTTGTGAATTTCTAGTTCTAAGTTCTAAATTCTTTAGAAACATGATTACCAGTGGACATTAGCAGTGGTGAAATCTAATTTTTTTCACCACCGGTTCTATGGGCGTGGCTTGGTGGGGGTCATGTGACTGAGTGGGCATGGCCAACTCGACGTCACTCATGGCAAGGTGGGATGGTGGCACCTTGCTGTGAGTGACGTCGAGTTGGCCACGCTCACCCAGTCACATAACCGATGCTGTAGAGACAGTGATGCTGACTGCCTGCCGAATTCAGGCAAAAGGTTATTTGGGAAAAAAGAAGGCAAAGAGGTGATGGCTGGAGGCTTCTGGCGCCGCTTCTTGCCAGCACGAAGGGCCTGCGGCCATCACCTCTTTGTTGGCTGGAGCGGAACCGGAAATGGCAGCTGGAGGCTTCTAGCGTCGGCAAAGAGATGGTGGCTGGAGGCTTCTGGCACTGCTTTTTGCTGGAGCGAAGGGCCTGCAGCCATCACCTCTTTGCCGGCCAGAACCAAGCTGGAAGCAGCCGCAGCCAGTCCCTTTATGATTCCCCCCCACCGCAGTGGCAGAGGGAGGCAGGCAAGCTCCGGGGACATGCAGGGTGGTGACCTGGCCTCTGCTTAGGCACCACAGAGCTCACCATTGGGCTCAGCAGGGTGGACCGCTGCGCTGCAAAGGAGAGGCCCACGCGAGGAAACTACGATGAGCAGGGGAAAAGGAAAAGCCCCCTTCCCTCGCGCCAGCCGCTCTGTTGCCCATTTCGCCATTGCAGCACCACACCACAGAGATTTCACCCCCCAGATGCCCTCGCTTTGCCCCCAATTCGCCAAGAATTTCTTTGCCTACCTTATTTCCAGCTCCATCACCTTTCTCCTTCTTGAAATTCACTCAGTCAATTCCAACTTTGTGAGATCTTTTCCTTTCACGAGAAGTTGGAATTGATTGAACTTTTTTTTAGGGAAACTTTCATTTCCCTGCACATGATGGCAAAAAGGAGAAAGAAACGCAATGGAGATGGAAATAAGGTAGGCAAAGAAATGCTTGGAGAATTTGGGGAAAGCGAGGGTATCTGGGCGGTGTGGGTTGGTAAAAGTCTTCTGCCCACAAAGAGAAGAAGGGAAGAAGCTGCTTCCCTTCCCCGCAAAGAAGGAAGGTAAACATCGCGGGGCCGCGTGCGGAAGGGAGTAGGGAAGGAAGGAAGACAGCGCGGAAGGCAGGGAAGGGAAGCTCCGGGGACTGGGGGAGGGGTGCAGCAAGGTAGGCCGCACACAGACGTAGCGCTGGTGGGAAGCGAAGCAGGCAGCAGACAAGCTCTGGAGACTGTGGAGGGAGGCGCAGCTAGGTAGGCCGCGTGGGGATGCAGTGCCGGTGGGAAGCGAAGCAAACAGCAGGCAAGCTCCAGGGACCGTGGGGGGAAACCCAGTTAGGTAGGCCGCGCGGGGACGCGGTGGGAAGTGAAGCAAGTGGTGGGAAGTGAAGCAAGTGGTGGCAGCAGCTTACTTACCCAGGCAGGCAGGCAGATCAGGAGCAATTTGAGCACAGGCACGTCCTCGTGGGAAGGCAGGCAGAGACAGTGTGGTGACTAATTGCTTGGTAAACTTATATAGGCTGTTAAGCCTATGCCGGGGTGGGGAGGTGAGATGAATAGTGATTGGGTGAGTGGTGAGCGGTGTGGGGTGAGCAGGGGGCGTGGCGAGCAATGAGCGGGCAGGCAGGGACGGGACCAGCCAAAGGTGATATTTGCTGGTTCTCCGAACGAATTAAAATTTTCCCTACCGGTTTGCGTGAACCGGTGCGAACTGGCTAGATTTCATCTCTGGCTTATATTATGATGCTCAGTTTGTGTCTAGTTGTTTTATCCTTGGGGTGAACAAGCTTATGATCTTACTTCAATTTTGGACCAGACAGTCTCTTTCAGCCCACTCATCTCACAGGATTGTTCTTGTGGGGAAAATAGGAGAAGGAAGGAGCATAGGTAGTCCTTGACTAACAACAGTTCATTTAGTGACTGTTCAAAGTTACAACAGCACTATAAAAAGTGACTTAAGACCATTTTTCACACTTATGACTGTTGGAGCATTCCCATGGTCACGTAATCAGAATTCAGAGGCCTCGCAACTGGCTCATGTTTATGATGATTGCAGTGTTCTGGGGTCATGTGATCACCTTTTGCAACCTTCTTGCAAGCAAAGTCTATGGAAAAATCAGATTTGCTTAACAATTGTGTTACTAACTTAACAACTACAGTGGTTCACTTCACTACTATGGCAAGAAAGGTCATAAAATGGGACAAAATTCACTTAACAAATGTATCATTTAGCAACAGAAATTTTGGGCTCAATTGTAGTCATAAGTCTAGTCATAAGGACTACTTGTATTAGGTATGTTTTTTGTCTAAGTAATTTATATAAATATTACAGGTGGGATATAATAATAATAATATGTCCCCAATACTTAAATATGCTATCAAGTTCTTCCATTAAACTGTAAAGTTAGACACTTTCTGACTCGGTTAGCTTCACTTTTCCTAAACCTGTAAAAACTATTTTTTTCAAAACTAGATTAAAACTATTTTAAAATGAATTATATTTAATTAACTCACAAAAGCTACTGCTAATTGTTTATTTAATTATGCTAATCAAAATTTTCTGAGGAACATTCTCACTTCTTAGAAGGGTGAAGTTAATTGGTGTTTGATGCTCTCCATTGGTCAGTAATCCCTAGAGATTAGGGATTACTGACAGCTGCAAAATGGCTGTATAGCTTGTTCACCACCAGCTAAAACTGCTGTGCAGGATATGATGTGAAACAGCATGCAGATTTGGCTGGATCATTTTCCTTGGATTTTTCTTCTCTGAAGCAACATTAACCTCATTAAGGCAATTAGTTGTTGGCTCTCTAATTAATAAACAGGCATTGTGGATAACACTCTCTGTTATGTAAGCCATACCATCGTTGGTCTTGCTTTATATTTTTTATTTCAGACAAAATTCATAAATCCTTTTATTTGACAATGGTTTGTAGAAATCTGTGGATAAAAAGATGATAATGCACATCGAGTCCTATTCAAAATAGGAAATATCCATTGCCCCTCAGAGTAATGATATGAACATTTCAGTCTCATCTCCAAATGGGGGAGACATGTACTGTATATATTCATAAAAGTTGCACTAGAATGTAAAAAAATTAAGCTCTGTGGGCACATTATTTCAAGGAACATTGATAGCTGTCCTTGTGTGGCTACAATGCAAGAAAGAACTTGATGTTATACAGCAATCCTGCCAAATCCAATTATTGAACTACAATATAGACAACATAACAGCTTTTTATTGTGGCCAAGATATATATTCTCTCACACTTTAGAGCCAGGGAATTAGTGGAGTCAGTGTTCTGTTCTACATTGTTTGATAGTTTTGGTGAGGAACAGATTATCTTTACCAAGCATGTTTTATTTTTGTTGTTTTACTTGTTTTACAAATATGTTTGTCTTTTATGTTTTGCTAGCTGCCCAGGGTTATTTGATTAAGATAGGCAGCCTAATAAATTTGCTAAGCAAGCAAAGAAACAAATAAAAGTCAGGCCATAAATTTGTGGAGGGTGAGTATATAGGATCCAAGAAGTTGCAGGTTACTATAGGTAACTATAGTATATTACTATATTTACTATATAGCTTGAAAAGTGCACCTGAATAAAAACTGTGCAACTGATCTCTTCCTTGTGATGTCTTCCTTTCCATCCTTGGCAATCTTCTTTCTCCTTGTATGGGTTTGCATTTTGTTAAGTGGGATTTAATATGGACAATTTGAAACGGTTATGAGAAAATACACTTTCCGGATACATTCATTTTGAATGATGACCCTAAAGATAACACCCTCCCTCCATCTAAAAAGATCTGTGTGTCCTGCCAAACATCAACATTGAATAATGTCATCCCAACATAAAAAATACCACACACAAACATGGTACCCTTTGCTGTTTGATGGATAATACATTCCTTGTAAAGCCTCTAGGGGGAAAAAAGAGAGAGAGATGTTCCAGAGTGCTTTCTAAACTCTTTTTTAGGACATACCCAGAGGTTTTAAGGAAATCTATGAAAGAAAGCTGATTGCACATTTTTTGATTTAGAGAAAGGGTATGCTAAACTCAATAGGAGCAGTTTGTGTAAAAATGAAGTTCGGTTGCTGAATGTTATTGAGTATGGATGGAAATAAAGAATGTGTGAGTCTATACAAATACATAGCAAAAGATTCGACTGAGCAAGGAATAAGACAAGCTGTACAATGTATTTAAGGATACATACATAAGGAATGCCTGTGATAACGTTAAGAGTTGTGCTGGTTAGAGATATGAATGGATATATACTATTGTATGCAGATGACTCCATGTTGTTGCCCTAGAACAATAATGATTTTTATTATGTATTTGTCTGATGTAATACAGGTAAACTTATGACCACAACTGAGTCCAAAAATTTATGTTGCTAAGCAAGATATTTGTTAAGTGAATTTTGCTCTATTTTACAACTTTTCTTGCCACAGTTGTTAGGTGAATCACTGCAGTTGTTAAGTTAGCAACATGGTTGTTAAGTGAATCTGGTTTTCCCATTGACTTTGTCTGTCAGAAGATTGCAAAAGGTAATCACATCACTCCGGGACACTGCAACTGTCATAAATATGAGTTAGTTGCCAACTGTCTGAATTTTGATCATGTGACAATGCGGATGCTTCAATGGTTGTAAGTGTGAAAAATGGTGAGAGATCACTTTTTCAATGATGTTGTAACTTTGAACAGTCCCTAAATGAACTGTTGTAAATTGAGGAATATCTATAAAGAGCATGGATCTGAAAATTAATCTATCATAAACTAAGTTAGCTGTATTTTGTCGGAGAATTGAACTAAGAATTGCAAATTAATAGATGAAATAGATAAACTTGTGTATGGTGGTAGAATATTTTCTAAAGATAGAAAAAGAGATGGAAAAGTAATTGGAGAATGACTGACTGACTGACTGAATATTGTCAAAATAAGCTGACATGATTGTGTATGAGACCTACTTCTGTTTTCTTTCTTATTTGTAAGAGAATTGAATATGTTAGGAAAGCCATAAAGCTGAAATGGTAACATTAAATAGTGTTGTGGTAAAACAAGAATGTGGATTGCATACAAAAGGGAATAATAAATGCATGAAGCAGGTTAAATGAGGTTAAAGAGAGGAGAAGATTGAGAATATAAAAGAGAGAGAGAAGTAAGGTGCTTAAAGAACAAAAAGCAATGCATGATCTCTTACATGTGTGTGGTGGAATAATGATTTGAAACAGAGGTATCAAACTCAATTTCATTGAGGGCCATATCGGGATTGTGTTTGACCTTGTGGGAGGGCGGAGTGGGTGTGGCCAGGGTGGTCATGGCCAGCTCAACATCACTTGTGTCGGGGGCACCTGTGAAGGCCCAAGTGCTCTGCCAGAGAAAACGGGCTCCCAAGCTCCATTTTTGGCTGCCACAGCCTCCTGCAACCCTCTACCAGCAAAAATGGAGCTCCGTTTTCGCTGGTAGAGGCACCAGTCCTTCGCTGTTTCCAGGGCACCCTGTGGGCCAAATATAACCACTAACCACCCCACGGGCTGGATCTGGCCCCTGGGCCTTGAGTTGGCACCCCTGATTTGAAAGGACTGAAAAATATAAAGCTGGAATAAAGTTGTGTGCCTTATACAGTGAATGTTGTTGAAGCCCTGCCCACCCGCTGGCCCCCACCCTTCAGCATCTGCCTCCCAGCAAGTTGCCTCCTTGCAGCAAACAGCAAACAGCCTGATCAGCTTCAGCACAGCCTGATTAGCACAAGCAGCTGATTTTCGGTTGGATCGGCTTACCAATGATCAGCTGTTTCAGGCTGC
>JANHFL010009241.1:123186-148171 GCA_032468155.1 Oxyrhabdium leporinum | reverse complement strand
CAGGCAGAGACACTGTGGTGACTAATTGCTTGGTAAACTTATATAGGCTGCTAAGCCTATGCTGGGGTGGGGAGGCGGGATAAATAGTGATTG
The DNA here is from genome assembly GCA_032468155.1 of Oxyrhabdium leporinum. Classification (NCBI taxonomy): domain Eukaryota; kingdom Metazoa; phylum Chordata; class Lepidosauria; order Squamata; family Cyclocoridae; genus Oxyrhabdium; species Oxyrhabdium leporinum. The sequence goes on along the minus strand of JANHFL010009241.1, from coordinate 148,078 downwards.
GGCGAGCGGTGGGCGGGCGGGGCGGGGTGAGCAGGGAGCGGTACGAGCGGTGAGTGGGCAGGCAGGGGCGGGGCCAGCCAGAAGTGATATTTGCCAGTTCTCCGAACCAAAATTTTCCCTACCGGTTCGTGTGAACCAGTGCGAACTGGCTAGATTTCACCTCTGGACATTAGAAAAAAATGATTAAATGTATCTTTATCTTAATCATACATTGAATGACAATGTAAATTATTTGAAATCTCCAAATTTAAAGAAAAACATATGTAAATATATCTTGTTATTAAAACATATGAGTACTTTATAACTTAATAAAATACTGTATTCATGACTAGTAGAATGCAGTGTATGGAGTAGAGGTTTTGCAGGCAAAAGCTATTCTTCTCATGTTCGTGGTTCACTACTTTGATTTTATTGAATAGCAGCACAATATAATTGAACAGGGACTGTAATTTGTGTGTCAGTATAACCAAGTCAATCTAATGCCAGCATGCAGTGAACCCTGATCAGATTTCTCTGGTATCATCTATTACTTTAATCAGAATTTAATGGAAGTATATAGATTTTGGATGAATGGGAAAAAGAAATATTATTTGACAAGACAGGGCTAGATTGATAAAGGTAAGCTGATGTTTTATAATCAGGTCTTGCCATCATACATTCTGTTTGATGGAGAGGAATTTTAATCTGATGGAGAGGAATTTTAACCCATTTTTGCAATGGATACTTTGTTTTGATGGATTTATAATTTGTTCATTAAGTATTTTGATTAACATTTTAAATTTGGAATAAATAAAAGTCCACCTCCTACTATAAATATAAATGTAAAAATAAATAAAAAATAAATAAATAAAATAAACTTTGTAATTGTGTATGCGTATGTGTGTGTGTTTCTATATTCATGTAAATATTTTCTTTTACTAGAATAATTGTCCTGATAAAAATCCAATATACCTACAAAATTCTTATAATCTTGGTCTCCAGGTATGCCAAATTGTAGAGAAATCACAAAAAAGTAATCAATTTCATGACATTTTTTATTTTATTTATTTATTTTTCACTGTCCATCTTCTCCGGAGGGATGTACTTTTTCTCCTATTCATTGAACTCACATAAATACAGTACACCGTTTTATCAAATATTTTATGGTAATAATTTTAAAAAACCCACTTAGGAACACTTGTTTGACTGCTCCTTTAATCATACTTGGAATAAGTGTCACTTTGTTGAGCTGGACAGCTATAGAAATTGAAGAAATACAATAAAATAGACCCAAAGGCAATAAAGAATATTGTAGCATTTTAACATTAGGAATAATATTAGGCAGTAAGTCTCAACTGTGGCAATTTTAAGATGGGTAGATCTTGCCAGCCAAGGAATTCTGGGAGCTGAAATCCATCCATCTATTTTACACAATAGAAGAGGCTTTATCTTGTATATTAAGAGGTAACTCACCTTGATTAAAAGTTTTTCTCTTAAAGTGTTACTCTGAACATGGCATAAGGTTAATCAGAAGTCTTGTTAAGAATTTTACAGCAGCCTTTCTCCTTGTTTGCTTAGTATAATATTTATTAGCTATGATCTTTAATATAAGAAACAAAATATCAGAGCTAGCTTCAGCATATCTCTGTCCTACCAGTTCCTGAATTAATAATTGTTTAATATCTTTATCAATATAAACATATTCCAAACTTAATTAATAAATGAATATTGAATGGTTCATGAAATAATTGCTTAATAATACTTAAAATTTTTCAATGTATTGAAATACTGTTAGAAGATATTGTATTTTATCTGATGTATAGACAGTTTGGCACCATTAATAGAAAATTAAAACGTATTAACAGGTTTTAGAAAACTTCAAAACTTGCTGGAGAAAAAACGGGAAAAGTACATTAAAAAAAGATAATGCTGTAAGTTAACTGAATATGTGAGGTAGGTGCAAAGTGCTAATAAAACACAGTCAAAAATTGGCAATCAAACAGAAACCAGGTAAAATAAGATATTATTGGCAGATTGGAACAGTAAACAGAACCTGGTCCCATTATTTGGGCAGATTGTGACTTGTAATAAACTGACTGACTGTCAGTGGAAAAGATGGACTATACATTTTAAGTTAATTTAGAATGAGATTCAAGGGTTAATTTTTTTGCTTGCAGTCCTGGACGTCCTCCTGCCTGCTGTGATCATGAAATTATTATGATGAACCATGTGTACAAAGAAAGGTTTCCTAAGGTACAAAGAATATAAATTGTATCTCTGTTAATTTCACAAGAAAGTGTTAATTTCACAAGAAAACCATATGGAAAAACATTGTTTTGTTATTTCAGATTAAAATAATCCCAAATAGCTTTGTTCTTTTAAGTTCCAGAAAAAGTAGTAACTTTTGACTTTTATGTTAGTATTAAATTATAAAGACTTCCTTATTGATATAGCAGGAAAATGTTTCTGGAATCAGTAAGTCCCTATATACTGTACATATGTACATTTCCTACTTTATAGGGTTATATTTTAAATATCGTTTTATTTTTGTGTATGTGTACCTTTATAGCTTTATTATTAATATCTGATTAAGTTCCAACTTTTATTTATAATTTAAAAGTAAATTTCCTGGTTTTTGCTGTGCTTTTGTGCAAATTTCGATTTAGAAGCGTAAGTTCATTAATACCTTGATTATATTATACAGGCTACTGCTCAGATGGAAGAAAGGCTTCAAGAGATTATCACCAACCATTCTCCTGAGAACATCCTTCCCTTGGCAGATGGAGTGCTCAGCTTCACCCACCATCAGATCATTGAACTGGGCCGTGATTGCTTAGATAAATCTCATCAGGGTCTTATTACCTCACGATATTTCTTTGAATTACAGCACAAATTGGATAAGCTCCTACAAGAGGTATAATCAATTAAAGTTTCATAAATTGCTAAGCAAAGTTTATTTTTTGTGTGCCTTCAAGTCACTGTTTACTTCTGGTGACTGCCTGAACTAGTCCCTGCTGTTTTCTAGGCAAGTTTTTTTCAGAAGTAAACAGAATTTATTTATTTTGACATTTTGGGCAATAGATATTGATTCCATTATAGTTTTTCAGGACCTTTCTTTGGCATGGAATCATTGTCAATTACTCTACTAGTTAATATTCTTTAGATGTTTAAAATTTATGAGTAATTTTGGAAGTACTTTGCATGTCAATGTATTTGACCAATTGGAATAATTGTTTCTACGTTTTATAGACAAATGAGTATGTTACTCATTCCAATACAATGTAAACAAATATTTCTGAAAAAGTATGGTTTTATGTGGTGAATCAGTAAGAGAAACAGATATTTAAATAATGTTTCAGTTTTTACCTAATGCTATAATTCAATTTTGAGCACGTTTATAAACAGTATCTTTAGAATCAATTGGCACTTTTATGGTTTTCATTTATGTATCCTCTATTTTCTGTCTGATTTACTGTTTTTCTCAACCATGTAGTCTTTCAGGAAAGCCTGCTGTTTTTGGAACTAGACTGTGGGAATACAGTTTAGTATTTTGGTGATGCATTTCAGTCAGTCCCCAGCTGTGACATTCAGTGATGGCTGTGTCCCCTGCTGCTTGGCACATTGTGATTGCAATGCATGGCCTAGGGAAGTCACAAGGCATCTGAACAGTTTTGTTTAGCTGACATTTCAGGAGTTCTCAGGTCAAGGTTAACTGAGTTTTATTGCTGGCATTTTTTTCACTTCACAAAAGCTTTGTTCATAGTTTCACCTAGTGTTTCATTTAAGCCTTTGATACTGATAGTAATATATTAGGTATGTAACATTTAGTAGACAGATATCTCTGAAAATTTGACAGTTAAAATTATTTATCATTTTCTTCTATTATTATAAATAATGCTTGGAAAAGCTGAATTAAAAACTAATCAAATCTATTCAAAATCTGTTATTTTTATCTTAATTATAAATACTTACAAACTTTGTATTCATGAATAATACAAATGTTTTAAAACCAAATGTCTAGGAGTGACTTGTAATCTGTTTAATTCAATTCCACATACAAATAATTCTCCATTGAGACTGTAAGTAGTGTACGGGATTTGAACTTTATCCTACAATGCTTTGAAAAAAATGTCTTCTTGAGATACGAACAAAGGCATGTAAGAATATTTCATCCAGGAAAAAACATGTTGGGGGTGGTGGTTTGCATTTGTTAGACTTCTGGAAGTCTACTCTTACAAGTCAGTTTTGGATGCAGTACAAAATACAGAATTTATTTCCCCATTTATCTCACTTAGATCATCCATTTGTTGTTACTTCTCTAAATTTAAAGATGTTTTGGGAACAACATCCAAACTTTCTGGGGTCACACATTGTGGTAAAACTGCCCTAATAAATCAAATCAGTAGGGCTCCTTTCACATTATGTCTGTTTCTATAATTTCTTCTCTAGCTTTCATTGTTAATTTGGACTAAGTTGTTTATTTCTCTAGGTATTCATTTCCTATACCATAGAAATCAAACAAATGATAAATGGTAAATATCAGTTGATAATTTATGCTAAACAGTAATTGTTCACTTACAAATGTATTGGTTTTCTTGAATGTTCAAGATTGTTGAAATGATTATGTTGAAATAATGTAGTTTATTTAATTCATTATATTTAGTTTATCATATTAGTGTTTTTTTGTGTCCATGTTTAATATCAAGACTATTTTAATGCCTCTTTAACAGGCCCAAGAACGATCAGAAAGTGGAGAACTGGCATTTATTAAGCAGCTTGTTCGAAAAATACTTATTGTCATTGCACGTCCTGCTCGTTTACTTGAATGTTTGGTAAGATTATGTTTGCTTTATATAACTTTGACAGATAGTGAAGTATAACATATAAATCATAAACATAAAAGTTCATGTATTGATTAAACTTAAATAGCATTAAATATGCACCTGTCTAATAAAATGAGCAACTTCCTATATTAATAATGATGAGAGGACTATCCTTGGCTCTGGCTGAAAATAGGACAACTTTATTACATCTGATTTAATAAATATCTAACAAATATTCAAAGCAAATACTGGATTTGCAGGCTCTTTAGGGTCTGACAATTGTTGGTAATATCAGTAAGGAAGTGATGAATCTGCCAGCTTTGTCCTGATACATTGCTTAAAAACGTGACAATACCTTGAATAATATTTGAGCTTTTGATTAAGACCCAGATACCGTCAGAAGCAGATAATATCTGGCTAATATTAGAAACAAACCATATTACTTATGTCCTGTAATGCATCAGGATATAACTCTGTACATGCTTATTATAGCATTGAGGTCTAAATAGATCTATTACACATAAAATTTCAACTAAGAAATATATTACAAATTTGGCAAAGAAAAAATACACAATTTTAGGGAATGAATACAGTATACAATTTAACTTGAAATTACATATCTATTTAAAAAAATGATTGGATTGAAAAACTCTAAGGAAAAGGGAAATTTAATCATCAGATGATCTGGTGAATGTTAAAATAACACTTAATCAAATTCCGTATAATTCACTGTTATATTTTACATTCTGTATGGGTAAATGGCCTTGTAATGGGTTCTTTATGGTTCATAAACATTTCATTACCAAACTTTGTAACATTATCCATGCATGTCTGAAAGAAAACAACCATATCAGAGAGCACCAAGGACCTCCAAGTTACTGTAGGCTACATAAATGCAGTATGCACAGGATAGATTCACTTACTAAGTTACTTTTCCATGCTGTCTGCAGCATGATAGTCTCCATATCCCTTTGAGCTATTTCAGTCTTCCTTTTAGTTTTATCCAGTAGACTTTTGATGTTCCCATGCATGGGTCCTGTGTATCCAGATTTGTAGAAGTTCCTTTTTAAATAAATTGAGGACTTTTTTGCAAGAAGTTTAATTCTAATTTTTCCTCCTCACTCTCCACTGTAGAACTTACACACACACACACACACACACACACACACATGTGTGTGTGTGTGATCATGTTTATAGGAATTGCTGTACATAAAGTTGTTTTTATAAAGAATTAATCAAAAATAGCAACCATAAAACGGTTCTTTTCCTGCAGTAAGAGCTAAGTTAATGTCTACTGGGGTAAGGGTGAAATCTGCAACTCATGTTTACATCCTTTTCCATTAGGAGTTTGATCCGGAAGAATTTTACTATCTTTTGGAAGCTGCAGAAGGACATGCAAAAGAGGGGCAAGGCATTAAAACTGACATCCCTCGATATATTATAAGTCAACTGGGTTTGAATAAGGATCCTTTGGAAGGTATGATAACTTAATAATGTAATAAACACAATTATTATTTTTTTAATTTTTGTCCATTTTTGTAGTATTACCATTTTTATTAATCTTGTATATTTCAATATATGTATCTAATACATAATGGGATTTTACTTCCAAGCAGCTATAAAATAATAAAAGACCTTTGATAGAAAAATAAGTTAAAAGATTAAGCTCATTCTTTGTTCATCTCAGAAAATAATTGATGAGTTAATAAGGGCTTAATATCAACTTTTTCAAAGAAGGCATATTGGGGCAATATGCTTGATAATGTTGTTAAAGTTGGAATGAATGAAAATCTGATCAGAGTGGCCATGTTAATGAAGCATGATGTAAATCCAGAATTATAGTAGAACACATCAAAACATTAATAGAAAATAATTGGGGCAATTTTTAATTATCTTCATGTAAAAACCTGAAAGAATTTATTGGACAATTAATGAAGTAGAAGTACAAATTGAAAAACAAACAAAAACATCTGTCTCATAAAAATAAACTAGTTTTATAATAAAATTGAATGTAGCACAAATGCACTTGACTCTCTACATAATCTCTTAACTCAGAATCATGAATATTTGTCAAAAAGAATGTTTATATTTTGACTTAATGCTTTATATTATTTGCCATTATGGAAATAGGTATCCAGGACAATATAGTTTTATTTCTATGTAATGTTCAATTACTATTAACAATAGTTTGTAGAACAAGCAATAGTAGGTTTATGGGTTTATAAATTATGCTAGGGCAAAACAAATTGCATTATCCAGGTTCATCTATTATGGTTGAACCATAATATCTTTATTTTATTTCTTCTTCCATCATAAACATTTAAAATCAATCACAGCTTCACGTTGTTTTGAAATTAGAGAAGGTACAAATTCGTTTTGATTTTACAAACCCAGAATTTCAACCAGAATGTCTTTATTTGTACATTTTTAAAAGAAAATGTGTTATGTAAGTCTGAATGTCATGTAGCCTACTTATCCCACATTGTACCATCACATTCTAATAAAGTATGTACATTAAATATGGTAATCTACATGTTTTAGAATAAACAGATTTGAATAAGACTTATTCTGAAATTAGTATATTGAATATTTCAGCTTCCATATTCAAGAAGGTATCATTGATGAATTACTTTTACATGCTTTAGAAGGAGCCAAACAAATATATCTCTAGGGAAATACAATTTTTCAGAGCAAAATTAGGTTTAACTGAATTACGGACCTTAGTTATTATAAATTGGCTATATACATATATGATAATTGATACAACAATTAAAATAGTAACAAGGGAGTATTCAGTTTTTCTCTAGGATCAATATAAATTTAGTACTGCTTTATTTGTTGTGCTGTATTATGGAAACTTTATAGTAGCTAAGCCTACTGCTGCTGATTTATGTTATGAAAGCTCATTTTAAAGAAGGACATTGATTTTTTTTTCAGTTATAATACATTTCTTTGCTTCCAATGTAATTTTCCAGTAATTGGACTTAAAATTGCATCCTTTACTTTTTTGTCTGGTATAGTGTTAGGTATAGTTTCTTTTCAAATGAAATGATGCACGCAACTTTTGCAGATAATGCTAGATAAAACTATTTTGTACACAAAGCAATAAATAGAAAATTCATCATTTATTGGAGTGTGGTCATTGTATTTTAGAAATGCTCCCCAGGTTGAAATTTTTCCCTGTGGCTTTTAGATTAAATCTTTGCCTTTTTGAATTATGACACTTTAGAAATGGTTTAAGTCAATAAAATAAAAAAGCAGATGTTTAATGGTATTTAGATGAGTTTAAAAAATGTCTTGAGGTGTTGCGAAATGTTTCAATAGCTTTCAGCTTCAAAAGCTGGTTTTATTCTATTATTACCTACTGTTTACAAATAATGTGTACTTCTCAGATAATGGTTATTTTTTTTATCAAAAGTAGGATACATAGCTGAACCACTTTGATTTTCTATTTATGAATATAAATATGGGATTGACAAAACTGTCAAAGTACATTACAATGGCTTGGTTTTTAGAAAATGAAAAACAAACCAAAAGCTGTTTCTCACATCAGTTCTTTAATAATATTTCACTTATATATTGATAGTAAAGCTAATCTCAAGTTTTATGTTTTTGTTCTAAGTGTCCTTCATCTTAAATAAAAACATGCTGTGTTTGATTTGAAAGAATACCCTCCAGGCATGTTTGACTTAGGTTGTGATTTATTATAAATTTTTAAGTAACTACATTTTGGATTATGAATGTTATATTTGCTATGATAAGATCTTTCTCTGTGCTTTCAGCTTCAAACTCAAAAATTTTATGTCAGTGTTTATAATTGTGTGTACAGGTAGAACTCTGTTAATTTGTACCAGAATTTCCATTGCTAAACAATGTGGTCATAAAGCAAATCAAATAGACCATATTGCTTTATGATGGCATTCCCCCATTGCCATCATTCAGCAAGAATAAGAGGTCATTCAGTGAGACCCAGGCAGCTCACATACAGGCCAGCAGAGACCTAAGATGTGGTGTATGGCAATGCACATACTGGGGCCAGGGGTGGCTGCTGCTGGGTGGTGGAGGACGTGCGAGTTTCCTACAAGGCACAGTAGACCAGGACTAGTTGCTGTCAGACAGTAAAGAGTGCGAGTGACTTACCAGAGTGACTTGCAACCTTTCCTGACAGCTTCCCAATTGACTTTGCTTATGGAAATCTGGCAGGGAAATTCACAAATGACAATCATGTGACGATGGGACACTGCAGCTGTTGGGTGATCTTTTTGCCAAGAACCTGTAATCACAATTCCTTGATCCTGATGGTTATACGTTTTCTTTTTTCAGTGCCATTGTAACTTTTGACTGGCTGCTGAACACACAAGTTGAGGAATATATACCCACCCACAAAATAAGCTCATTTGTTTTTTAAGTTTCTTGCATTACCTGAATAAATGTGAGTGCATCGACGTAGAGGAGATTAGAATGAGGCACAAATCTCTCCTGCTGGTAGATAACTTCTGATGACCCCCAAGATCTGTTGTAAGAGATCTGTCCTCACTGCTTTCCTATCCAAAATACACTCTTCAAGAAGAGATAAAGGGATAGAATTGGTGTAGCAAAAAAGGGGCCATTTATGCAACATCCAGAAACACCCTTGCATTGCTGACAGTTAGATCTTGCTGATATCCAAACAAGAAGTCCAAAAACCAAGTCTTTATTTCCTTTTTACTTTAAAGATATAAATAGGTTCTCCCTAATCATTTCTCCTTTCTGCTAACTTGCCAGGATTGCATGTTATATCCACATCTAGTCTGGCAGCATAGGATTAAGATAGATAGGTAGCTCTTATTGAAGAGAAAAATTTAAGAAGTTTCAAATCTTTAGAATTACTGTAACCATATTAATTAATTATATCATAAATAAAAGAAAAAATAGTTCACACTTAAGATTGTATTTACGGTTTCTACCAATAGCTTTGCAGAACAAAAACTACTGGTGGAAACATACTCTGATATTACAATGGAAAGTATGGGGAAGATAAACAAGAATATATCTTGTGTGACTGTAATCTTGGAATTTCTGCATTTGGCAACAATGAAGCTCATATCTATTTTCTTAAAAAGGAATATAAATATTTAGACATATTGTATCTTAAATTTTTAAAATATTTCATTCCTTACATGTTTGCTGCAAGTGAATTAATGGAAATGTTCAGAAGGTATCAAATATAGGGTAGTCATATAATCTGCTAATTATCTTGTTAAGCTCTATAATTCATTTATGTATATTATTCTAAATATGGAAGATGAAATCCTTGCAAATCAACTAGTTATTCTTAATACTAAAATCTATTGTGTTTTTTTTAACTTTAAAAAAAGCAATATCAGTAATTTACGGAGCATCCTATAAAGTTGTACATTGTTTTAAATGCCAGTGCATCAGAATTCAAAAGCCACACTGAACAGAAATTCAACTAGATGGCCTATAAATGATAGTGATTATTGATTCTCAGTGACCCAACAGTTCATTCAAAGCCTAATTTGTTTGTTTTTAGATTGATGCAATTGAACATTATGGAACCTAACTTAATATTGATCTTAATTTAGTGGATCTTGATGTGAAAAGTTGACACCGCTTAATAAGATCCTGAGTTAAGGATTTTCTTTCCATCTTAGAGACCAGGATATAGTACATTACATAACATAAAACAATACTAATAAAACTTAACATATGTAAAATGTATTCTAAAAATGATATTCTTTTTTCTGATAGAAATAGCTCAGCTGACTAACTATGATAGTGGAGCAGCAGCCACTCCAGAAACAGATGAACCGGTCAGTGTAAATCTCTTGTTCTCTTGTACTTTTACTATTAAATAAATAGTTTTGGCTTTGGTTGAATTCACCCAAAATGCAAATGATACTTTTAAGTTATGGGAACAATCATAACGAATTAGCTCACCCTTAATGATAAGCAATATATGTCATTGCTAAGTGAAAAACAAGCTATATTTTTGCTTAGTATTATTTGGGAAATAGCTGATTTTTATACTCGGCTGTAAATACAAAAGTAAATAAGGCAAGAATATGGATCTGAATCAGCATCTGTGTGTTCCTTAAACAACTGAAAAATTCTTGTCATCCTGTCCATGCTGCCACTTTTTACAAACATAAAGGAACAGACATAAAAACTCTGACAGTGTAAGACAAAAAAATAAGTTTAGAATAAACATTAAGTACTAGATGTTAATGATGATACTGTATTTCTCATCTAAGACTTTGTAATTATTTTGTTATGGTTACTCTTGATGATGTTAAATGCTTTGTAGGTCATATCTAAAATACAGTATGCAAATAATTAAAATATAATGGAAATCTAATTGATAAAATAATGGCTTGTAATATATTGCTGGGCGTTACCGAACAGACAGTATTTATTTTATGAATGGCACTGCATCTGAAGATCTGCTAACTATAATGGATTAAATGTAAAGAGATCCTGTGGTGGTGCTTTTGATGAGAAGGGAAAAAGATACACCACAATACATGGGGTTTTCACATAGACCTGCCAATAGTCAGAGAAGCTAATTGTTTTTTTTTAATTGCAAGATCATTGCTTCATCAATTACAGCATAATTTCAAGAAAAGGACCATCTGATTTAAAGAGTTGCCAGCAAGTGTTCATATACACCTATGCATGCTTTGAAATTTATCTGAAACTCTGCACAACTCTAGTGTTATGTCTGGTGTAACTAATTTTCCTCTATTTATTTTGAAGAATTCTAATGCATCACTTAAACTTAAGAGGAAGCCTCGTGAAAATGATTTTGAAACAATTAAGCTGATTAGCAATGGAGCATATGGGTGAGTAAAAATAAATACAATTCTCTGGGTTTTGTTTGTCACAATTTTATGTACCTTGGTATATTTTTCTTAGTGTGCACAAAATTGTATTTCTTTTGGAGGAATGCTAAATATATTGCTGTGGAAAAATATCAGAAAAAATGTACTGAGGCCTACATGCTGTTTAAAATGAAATACGTTTGTCATTTCTTTCTCATGAAAATAGATGACTCCAGGGAGAGGGAGAGGGAAAGGGGGAATAGGTGGCCACAGTGGCTTTATAGCATTCTTCAGTGATCCTGAAGAGAAAATCCCAGGTTGACAGAATGAAGGAATTGAGAGGTGAGCTAATGGCTGTGTGAAGCACTGAATAGTATGTGGCTGACATATAGTCATAAATCTGAAGGGGGTACTCTGCTTCATACTTCAGCTGTCATGGAAGCATAGGAGAAATTAGAAAGAAGCTCGGTGGAATAGAGAATAGGAAAGAGAGGAATTTGCTGGTAGAGCTCAGAAGTCAGACAGGAATTGGGAGAAATGAAGAGAGACATTGTTTTAAGGGATGGGTTGAGAATGAAAACATTTCTGAATAGGAATTGACAGCAAAAATGTCAGTTGTTTGATTATGATGGCAAAGAAATATGTTTTATGTGTCAATAAGTAAAAATAAGCACATCCTGAGAGCTTTTGATTAAGCGATATTCTTCCCATGCTTTTCCATCGGGTCCTAGTGTGCATAGAAACATTACAAAAACAACAACCAATGTTAGCACCTACGCTACATTTGTCAGGCACCAAGAACTAAGAAAGATGTGGCTTACTTCTGAGTAATTGTCTGTATTGTTGTTCACCTATAAACAGAATTCTTGTCAAACTAAAGCAACTATTTACATCACTGAGATACACTCTGGGAATCACTAGGGAGGAATCTTCTCAACTCTCTTTCTCCTGACCTTCCATACTTTGCTGCCTCTTTTCTCTCTGCCTCTGTGCTCTCTCTCTCTCTTTCCTCTTTGTAGCATCTTTCTCCTGGGAATCCAAACTACCCGTCACTACAGATTTGCAGAATGACTTCCAGAAGATGTCAAAATTGTGACACCCCCCCCCCCAAGAAACACTTTGATTATAACATTTAAATTTCGAATTTATAGCTTTCAGTGTTGCCAGCAACTGCAATGCTTTGCTCAGTCACACAGAAACACAGTCTGATACTCCTCTGGTGATTCTGTCCTCCTCCTGCAACATTGGTTTGCACTTTCTGTTCCTTCAGCTTGACAAACTGATCCTTTCCCCCCTGCATTTGATTAACGTTGGCTTATAAGCAGTTTATTACTGCCTCTGTTATAGAACTCCATGTTCCAAAGACCAGCAAGCCAAAGAGTGTGAAAATGTATGGACAGGATTCTGCGGGTGTGACTTGCAGTGTTTTTGTCATGTTGTATATTACTTGCATGAAAACAACCTTGCATTATCTTTACTGCAAATGAACTGTTTTTAGCACCGTTGATGAAAAAGTTGACTGGTGAAAAGAAGTAATGGCCATTGTCCCTTCTGTTACAAAGAATGGGGGGTTTATCAGATCAAATAAAAGAGTCTTTAAGAATTGACACAGCAAGCAACTCTTTTTAAGGAAGGGAGTCAAAGGGACAAGCAGTCAGAGAGTTGCAATTAGAAACAAGCTACATAGAAACTATTTTGCACTGTTGGAACTCAGAAACAGCTATCAAGACTTTACAGAACAATCAAGCTGGGCATTTTCAGAGGAAAGAATGAAGACAGCAGAACAGAATAAAGGATGTTGGATCCCAGAAGGACAGAGGAGATGCAGCTGTATCCTGAGAGAAGATGAAACAGTCATGATGGTAAATAACACAAGGAATGAAAATAAATGTTTGTCGGCTTGACAATTGGCTTATAAAGTGTGCTGCCTGCTCAAAGTAAGGATTAGTGTATGAATAAACTTTGAGTCATACTAAATACATAATAATAAGTTATCCCTTCTAATCCACATGGGAAGGAATACTGCAGAGGATTATGAATATTTATGAAGGAAGCAAAAAACTCTGGGGACTTAGGTGATGGTGTCATCCATTCCCCTATTCCTTAGAAGAGGAATGTCTTAAATGATGTCACCTTACTTTGCTTCAATCAAAACCCATTTAGAATAAAAGAGGACATCTAAAGAGGACATTGAAAAACTAAAATGGGTTCAAAGATAGGCTACCAAGATGGTGAAGAGATATATACAGTGAAAGGAACTTAGTAAAGATAGCCCTCGATTTGCAACTCCACTTGGACCAGAACTTCCATCACTAAGCAATGTGATCATTAAGTGAGTCATCATGTGACCATGCCCAATTTATGACCTTTTTGCTGGAGTCATTAAGTGAATCACATGGTCATTAAGTGAATCCATCTTCTCCCTTGAGTTTCCTTGATGGAAGCCTGCTGGGAGGGTGACAAATGGTGATCATATGACCCTGGGACACTGCTACCTCATACAGATATGCTTTGATTTCAGTGATTGTTTGAGACAAGATACAATTTGAATTTTTGATATACTAATGCAATTATAATTTGATTGATATAATGGAGATCAATGGGACTTAATACCTTGACTAAAGTATAGGTTATAATTTGTTCAAAAACACTTGTTCAAAGACCACTTAGTACTGTATAGTAAAATGTATTCATTTGCTCAGAAATCCAAATGAATGAACCTGGTAATACTATATATAATATCTAAGTTAAGATGGAAAAACAAATAAAATCAATGTAATAGCTTTTATTGCGTGGCCAATCTAAGAAGAAGAAAGAGATAATGATTTCCAAAAGTGAACTGGAGTTTTTTCAAACAGATATGAAGTAGTAATGATGAAGAACTTACATTACCCCCACATCTTTTGGGAGAGAAACTCTTTTGGGAGAGAAACTCTGCCAATCATCATTGTTTAAGGAATGTCTATCTTGTTTTACAGAGGATGGGGAAAGGCACAATACATCAGATATTCCTGACAGAATATAGCTGATAGAGAAAAGTTAATTTAGGAAGTTGAAGTAGCATTAAAATTAGATGGAAGTGACAATGTAAATGCTGAATTGAGAATACTCAAATGTACATTTTGTAGCTCAGAAACATCAATTTTAATGAACTCAGAGCAATGATAAATATGGTTGCCTGATAGGAAAGCCCTAATAGGAGAATGGATTTGAAATGTATGATTGTTTTCCTCCAAGAAAGAAAATGGTATTGAGTGGCATAAGATGTAGTCCTTGATCCTTTATTTGTCTTTATTTTTAAAATAATAATAATATTAATTTAGATTAATAATTCGATAATTTTTATCAGACTTGCAGAAGACACAAAATTGAATGGGATAGCTAATATCCTGGAAGAATGAAACACAAATCAAAAGTTAAGAGTACAATGCAGAGTGATTCATTTTGAAAACAAAAAGCACATTTACAAGTATGGGATAAAGATACTTGTGAAAAAGTTGGAATAGTAGTTGATTACTACTTCCCAGAGTAGTGTTATATAACAGCGGTCTCCAGCCTTTCTGGCTTGGCGGCCTGGGATGGTTCTGTGCGAGCAGCAGGCACGCGCATGAGCGTGCTCATCTCCATTTGAGTAAGCAACAGGCGTATGTGCTTACCACTTTCATAAATGGAGCTTTGAACCGAGCGCCTGCCACTCGACAAATGGAGTTACATTCATGCTCGCCCACCACTTGTGTGGTCCGATTCTGAATGGGCCACATCCTGGTAGTGGGCTGAGGCCCAGGAGTTAGGAAAGACCAGGAGTGGGTTATTCATTTTCCCAAGGGCACACATGAGAAACTGGGGCTGTTGTGGAAAGCTGCTGATGCACCACTACTACCCCTTGAGTATCCCTTATCTCTGTCCTCCTTCTTCCACTTCCCCCCCACCATTGTTGCCACCATTGCAGGCTGGACAGGGACTGTCAAAGGGCCAGGTGTGGCTCATAGGCCATAAAATGCCCAGATCTGTATAAGACAGACGGTTATGTAAGTTTCTTAAATTTATGAGACAGCTGTGTGATGTGGTTGCAAAAACTATATTTTCAATTTTATAGTATATTAACAGAAATATCGTTCCTTGGATGTAAGGTATAAATGTACCAAATACACTAAGTGCAAATATATTAAAATGGAAAACAATCAGGAGTCTTCTCTAATTAGCCAATAGCATGGGAGGCAGATTGACTTTCTAGTGAGATGCTGTTCCAAAGCATAGGTACATCAATAGAAGAAGAGTGGCTTTAGGCCTCTGAAATTAGCAGTAGGAATAATCTTGAAGATGAGAAGGAAGATCTGCAACCAAGGCAATAGTCAGAAAAATAAGTCCAGAGCAGAATTGTAACGTAAGAAAATGTCTCATACATGATCATCCCTAGTTTTCGTGACAATAAAGAAGGGGAGGAGGGAAGTTTATTCAGAATTGCAAGTTTCTATAACTGTAATCTTATAATAAAAGTAGTATACACAACTCATACTGTCCTAGTCTGATCTGCTTTGAAAGGCTGACACATTTATATGTATCAACTATTCTGTGGTGAAGAATTGCGGCATCCCAAAAAAGGATAAAGACAATTCACAATAGTTTTCTCTTATGGAGCTAAAAACTGCTAACTGTTTAGAGGAAAGGCTGCTGATTCCCCCCCCCCCTCAATATTTGTACTACTTAATGTATTTGAACTGTTTCCTGAAGGTGCTTCATAAAAATATGTATCTTAAAACTTAAGCTATAAATATGTACACAAAAATCAAATTTTGAAGAGGTAAATATGGCTTTATGGCAATGAGAACATGGTGTTTTCTAAAATACATTATGAGGAAATATAAACAGTGGATATGTGATTTGAACTTTTGATTAAGTTAGTGTTATTGTAATTTGAATTTTAATCTATTGTAATAATATTAGCTTGCCACCACTGAATTATGGTATGTCATCTTCAGTTTCTGAGTTTTCACTTGTGTGCTTTCCTTTTTGTTCTGTATACTTTCTCTAGTCTGAAAATTAAGAAATGAAAGTAACACTGATGTATTAACTGTGATACTACATATAGCATAAGTAGGGAGGAATCTGTTTTTTTAACTTCTTATGCTAAATCCTGAATATAATAACAGTGTTACCTATGAAATTAATGCCATTTTCAACCTAGCTGATAATCAATGTGTTAATTTTAATTTATTTAATTATTACTTAAATTATTAATTAATTTATTCTTAATTTATTAATGCAGAACTGGCCCAGGGGTGGTATTGAGTGTTACAGTGATTATCTCAGCTAAGAATTTTATGATGGTTTTTATATCTTTTTATATTGTTTTTACTATTGTATTGTTTGGTTGTTTTATATTATTTTATTTATTTATAAGGCACCTAGAGCATATATATGACATAGGCAGCTATATAAATTGGAATAATAAATAATAAGCAAATTTTTTCTTATTTATATTTACAATCTTTCAACTCTCCTTTGAAACTGAACATTTCTAGATGCAATAACATTTTACCTGTGTATTATTAAAATTGTAATATTGCGCCATATCTTTTTTATGAAAAAAATAATGAAATGAAACGTAGAGATAATTATCAAAACATTATTGATGCTTCTTTTCTGTAGTTGAGTAGATAAATTGAGAAAGGAAGCTGCATTAAAAAATAAATTCTATTACTTCTCAAATGTTAAACTTGCCCTACCAGATTGCATACCTATTTAGTATTACAGATTTTTAAATTGTAATTGATTTAATAATTCCCCATTACTTTTCTTTCCAAGTGCTGTTTACCTAGTGCGTCATAAAGAAACAAGACAGAGATTTGCAATGAAAAAGATTAACAAACAGAATCTCATTCTTCGAAACCAGATTCAGCAGGCGTTTGTTGAGCGTGATATCCTGACATTTGCAGAAAATCCATTTGTAGTCAGCATGTATTGTTCCTTTGAAACTAAACGCCATTTATGCATGGTCATGGAGTATGTGGAAGGTACAGTCTTTGTTTTACATCATGTGTCAAGTGAAATGTATTGTAATATTGAGAAACCATAAATGAATATTGTAAATTAGAAATGTCAAATGTTTTCTCTCTTGACTTAAAAGATGAGTCTTCTCCATATGTCATAGTATTTGTATAGCAATAACAGGGCTGGAAAAGGGAGACATAGCATTAAATCTCTCTGCATGATCATGATATTATCTAATGTCATTTTGTCTGTCATAATCTCTATTTAATTTACCTCACGGGTTATTGAGAAAAGAAATGAGAGTGGGAAGGCAAGACTTCAACCAAACTAGTCCTGGTACAAAATCACCCCCCAGTCATGATGCACATTTGTAAAGCAAAATGCTTTCTTCGCTATAGTATAATAAGCAAATTAGTGTGCAATATTTTCAAATTTTAATCTGAACTCCCCCCCCCTAAAAAAAAAGAAATCTATATGCCCACACTGAATTTATCTTGTTTTTTGTTTACTAACAAGGAAGTTTTGTTTTTAACACTGCCATCTGTTTGCTAGTAGGAATGTTGTGGTTGATTTCTCTGGTTGGAATAAAATATAGCAATATGCATTATATTTTAGGTGGAGACTGTGCTACTTTGATGAAAAATATGGGTCCTTTGCCTGTAGATATGGCCAGGATGTATTTTGCTGAGACTGTTTTAGCACTGGAATATCTCCACAACTATGGAATAGTACACAGAGATTTGAAACCTGATAAGTATGTATGTAGCATGTAATTAACAGAAAATACTTATAGAAAAACTAGGAGTGTATAATATGAAGCAAGAAGCAAATGTTTATTTTATTCTTGTTACATAAATTGAGAATTCACAATGTGATTATTTTTTAATTATATAAAGGATGATTTATGAAGTAAATCCATCATTATGATGAATATTAGTACAGATATTCAAGATATTTATGTTCATAACGTGTTCATTGGTTAATACTTTATAACTTCCATTTTTAAATTTTGAATTGAGTACATCAATGCATTATAAATTTGGTGTTATGATGTTTAATATTTAATTAATTAAATTAATTAAAGTCCATTTAATTAAATGGACTTTCTTAAAAAAAATCTGACACAGTTTACAGATTGATTAGTTTTTCAAGATGTCAAGTCTCCTCCCATTATCCCTTAAGACTATCTTGTGATTTGATGGATCTCAGTAAGCTAGTAGCACTTTGTTTTCAAATATATTAAATATACTCCATGAAAAACCACATTTCAAGTGTCATAGTAATTCCAATATTCTTGCAGATAGGATATGATTATAATAAATACTTAATATTCACTGGTGATTTGAAAATACTGTTCTGTTACAACAGTAATGAAGTTGCTAATAGTTACTTATTGTTATTCTCTTCCAGTTTATTAGTAACATCCATGGGACATATAAAGTTAACAGATTTTGGGCTGTCTAAGGTTGGCCTCATGAGTATGACTACCAATCTTTATGAGGGTCATATTGAGAAGGATGCTAGAGAATTTCTGGATAAACAGGTAATCAATGTTTGTTTTCTTTCTAAAAGTTTAGCAAATTATTTTTAATTTCTATAATAGTATTACAAATGTCTATATAAGAGTTATCTTTATTTTTGCACTGCAGATTGTTTCAGATTTGGTTTTTCACCATTATGGTCTATTAGTAAGATGAATGGTCTAATTGAAAGCAAGTGAGGTTGTGAAAGAGACAAATTGAACGTTGTTTTTATAAAGAATTCAGAGTCTCAGCAGAGTACTTGTGAAACTCATGATGCATTGTACAATCAAGGATGCTAAAAACCCTAGCTATGGCCCATTTCCCTTTAAGCATGCCTCATTACCATTTACCCACAATCTGTTCACTCTAAGACTTACTTAAGGTAAAACTGTTCAAGTTTTCAATTTAAAATAAGAATAATCCAGATATAATCTGTATACATATATGTATAATATATTTTTATTTCAAGTTGTCAGACAGTATCTGTGAAATATTCTTTTACTCACAAGTTGTTGGAAACTTTTATTTAAAAAATGTGAAATATTAACATGTTTTCTTAAAATTAGAAAAGGAAAAGAAACTTTGAAATTATTTAATGTGATAGACATTAAAGTTTACAGTTTTATTTTTTTACTGTTTCCTTATTTAGGTTTGTGGTACACCAGAATATATCGCTCCAGAAGTGATTCTAAGGCAAGGTTATGGCAAGCCGGTAGACTGGTGGTCCATGGGAATTATCCTTTATGAATTTCTTGTTGGGTGTGTGCCATTCTTTGGAGATACACCAGAGGAGCTATTTGGACAAGTTATCAGTGGTAATTATCACAAGACAGAAGTGATTTTCCTTATATCATTACACACTTTCCTTTTGGGATGGCTACCTGTGATGGAAAGTGCAGCTGGAGCAAGAGGGGGGGGAATTGTGGCACTGTGGTTTCGGGGAGGACGCAGCACATTCCAGATAGCGGCCCCAAAGCAGAAGACTGCGCAGCCTTGAACTGGATAGAGAAGTAGGAAAAAGTTCAGAGTAGCCACACTTTAAAATCTCCCAAAGTGTATCTATTAGGTTAGAAGGTTATGCCTTTAGTGTGGCAAGATTTTACTAGGCATAGGCAAATAACTGAATTCGATTAGATTTCAATATGTCGTCTTTGGGCTTGGATGTGACTGTGACACTCCCTGGCCAGTTTTAATTCCTCAGTCAGTTTTTTATTATTTATGAAAGCCTATAATACTATACTAGTTATCTATAACTAATCTCCATCTTGCCCATCAGGCAAGAATGATGCCTGTAAATTTAAACTTCAGAAAAAAATAGAATACATTCACTAAGAAATATTATTATGTATTATTTCTAGAGCGCTTAATTTGTTTTTTTATAATTTGAATCACTTCCACGGTTCCCCATTCTGTAAAGTGTCTAAAAGTTTTCACTGCTAGAAGAACCTTTTCTTTTGACACATGCCAGCTCTAAAGTCATCTGCGTAAATGTGTTTGCTTTTCAGTAATTATAATAACAGCAATCACAATTACATTAACAAATACTAGTAAAGTTGTGCCTATGTATTAAATACACATTTAGAACAATTTCTGTCTACATGTTCTCAGCATAGAGCAACTGCGATTAAAGAACCAGGGAAAGGAATGGAAAAGGAAAAATAATTTGCTACAGAGCTGCCAGAGAAGAATAAGATCATAAAGAAATTAAAAGTTAAGATATCGTTAGTCATATACAGAGCAATTACATTATAGAAATGAGTGGCTACATATATTTTGAAAGGAGCGGAGAAAGCAATAAAATAAATATTAGGTGCTTTAAACAGAAAGAAACTATTTAGATTAATGCTTCAAAGTAGCATAGTCTAGTCAAACCTTAAATATTATCTATACTTTAAAAAGTTCACATTGACTTAATTTGCATAAAATAGAAAATGCCTAATAGCATAATGCAATAAATTAGAAGAGGTGTAATAAAAACCTAAAACAATTGTTTCCCAAATAATAAATAATGGGGAAATGAAGAATTCAAATGCAATTCACAGATTGTTAATGATTTCGCTGGTGGCTGTTACAGTATAATGTTATTTCTATAGCAGCTGTTCTCCTTTCATTTAAAATTCCATAACCTTTTAGATAGTAACCTGAAGGCTGAACCAAAGTATTGTTTTGCAGCTTGTGGCGAAACTAAATGCTAATTGAACCACATCTATCACAATTCTAGTTGGTGTTTTCCAAATGCATAGAAATAAACCTGTTGTTTATGTCAAGCAATCTATGTTTACCCATTTCCCAATATATTTTACAAAATATGCTGTTAAGGTCTACTAATAAAAGGAAGTGGTAATGGTTAGGGGAAAAATTACAAATGTGTTTTTAAAAAGGATTTAAAAGTATATATTCTGGCATATTTTTAATAAAAGTGAAGGAAATATATGGTATGCCTACTGTTAAGGAGCTTTTTATACAATATAGTAGCTGTTCATAATACAAGAAATAAATACTGTTTCTGGTATGGTGCAAAGCTATATGAAATGTTTAATTAGTACATGTAACAAATGTTTTAGCTTTGATCCCTTAGGGTATCAACATATTCATATTTTTCAAATCAAATTTAAATGGCATTTTAAAAACTGAAAACCAGCAAACTTCAAAATAAGCTTTTATTTATTTATATGCTGAAACTCTTGGGTGTATGCATAGTATGTTATATACTACAATAGTAGTACAATAAACTAGTAACATTAGACAATACAAAAGTGTTTCAAATGTTTTTGGGGCTCAAAATCTATAAAGGAATAACAACCATGAACTGAAAATTAAGCTGCCTTGATTTGTCCATATAGTATGCCTACAACATTAAAAAAGACAGATTTACAAATGGCATTTTTTTTCCTCCTAGATGAGATCAACTGGCCTGAAAAGGATGAAGCACCCCCTCCAGATGCCCAAGATTTGATTGCTTTGCTTCTGAGACAAAATCCCATGGAGAGACTAGGAACAGGTTAGAAATATTTATTTAGTTGTTTGTTTATTTATTTGTATCTTGCCTTTATTAATTTTACAAACAGCTGAAGACCACAAACTTATCTAATACTCCTTCTTCCTCCTATTTTTCCCCACAATAGATAAATAAATGCTGGTCCTCAATAGCTAAACAATTTACCATCATGGTAAAGATTGAAGAGCAGGGGTGTCAAACTTGTGGTGTTACAGTGGCGTCACGTGACGTATCCTGATATTTTCTCCTTCGCTAAACTAGACGTGGCATCTGGCCTGTGGACTGTGAGTTTGACAGCCCCATTGAGAGGATTCAGAATTTATTAATGCTTGAGAGACTTGCAGAGAACCTGGAATGGTTTATCTAGATAATAGTACTTCACAACTACACTTTTAAAAAACTATCATGTTTGCCATGACAATTAGAACCACAAAATTTTGATGGGATCTCTTCAATCATAAAATTGGTCACGCATGTTTTGAAGCAGTATACTAATACTTATTTTCTTCACTGCAGCTGGGGACTCAAGTTGTAGACTATTAAAAGTCTCATTATGTTTATCTGTTTGTCTATTTGTACTTTCATATTAGCCCAAACTGCATTATACTGCAGCAATTTTGAATCAAAGTACCTACAATCCAATAACTTTAAAATACGTAAAATTAACTTGTTCTTATAGCAAAAGTTGGATAATTTTGAGTAATAGAGCTGAAGTCAGAGTTGGAATTTTTAAGCAAATACTATTCCTACTGGGAAAAAAAAGTAACTTGGTTTTATTGGAATGAACTCAGAAACTTAAAGGACTTTCTCATAGGCAATCAGTGGAAAGCATGGCACTGAAATATATTTTAGTTAAATCTTTTATGCACTAATCTCTAAAAGGATTACTCCAGATTTTTCAAATATAAAGTATGTTGATGTTGAAAATTAATAACTGAGAATAAATTTGATTTTACTTTTTCCATATTTTTCTGTACTTTTAAAAATCTATTGCTATTCCCTACAGAATAAAAAGTCTTAATTCTATTTCCATTCAGCATTTTAATTAATATGAAGGAGCTGTTTTTCAACAATGTCACAATCATGATCTCTTTAGATAATTTTCAAAATAATTAAAAGGTGTAACAATATTTTGTATATTAGACACACATCATAGTCATGTATGATTAAAATAAATCTATTGTCATATAAAATTTCATACTTTGATGTTTAACTCTTAAGAATAGCTTGAGCAATGGTATTTATAGGAGCAATCAAGGTTGCAGATTTTTCTTTTCTTTTTTTTTTCCTTTTATAATTGGTAATGTCAGTTCAGTCTAACTTTCATGCTTTCCACTGCCGCTATGAGAAAATTGGCTGAAAATTCCTTCAGTGTATAATCCATAATGAGTAAGTATATTGCGGTAAATTTAATTAATGATCAAAGTACAGATGATTTTCAGTGACAAAATACATTTTCATTCTTTTTCAGTAGGGAGGATTTCTTATATGTGAGGAATCAAAAATGTGTATCATTTTGTTTCTGCCTAAGCTACAATAGCAAAATAGCAACCATCATTCACTCTTGAAAATTCTGCTTTGGAATTCTGGTTATTGTAGTTTGCTGCAGCTGGAAGTAATGGAAGAGGAGGGAGGTTTCATTTGTTTTCAGTGGAAGATAGGATTTCTTATGCTTCAAAATTCTGCTTCATTAACCATGATTGTAGAATTGTTTGAAAATGATTATGTCAACAAAAAATATTTACTTTCTTTAAATATTTAGACTAGTCTGAGAAATTACTGTATACCATACCTGAAACTCACAATAAAATTAATATTATATACAATCCAACAGTACACTGCCAAATGCTTTACATCAGGTCTGTCAAACTCCCTGCCCGTGGGCCACATGCATCACACGCTGGCCATGCCCATGCCCTGATTAGCAAAAGGGGAAAAAATCCTGATATGTCACGTGACGCTGCCGTGACAATGTGAGTTTGACATCCCTGCTTTACATGCTGACAAAGATTGTTTATCTATCAAATGTAAGTACTGTATTGTGGGAAAACAAAATCTAGGCAAAAACTACAAGTAGAACCTTGAAAAATATTTATTACTACAAGTGAATCCAGTGTTTTAATAAGTATTTGTTTTCAGATGATTTATAAATAAGCTTTCTTCCTTTAATATTATGTCTAAGTTTTGGGACTAATATAAAATTATTGTATACTGCTTAATAACTTAAAAATACACTAATAATTAATGGACATATTGTACTTTCTTTGATGTCCCTTTTCCAAATGTAAATATTTCTCAGTAGTTATGAAAATTAGTGGCATGATAAACCAGCAGCCCTTTTAATCGTTATGTGTAAATCTGGAAGGTAATTCACTTTTCAAAAGTATAAACAATTTACTTGTATATATAATCTGCAACAATTTTCTCTTGCTCCCCCAGGTGGTACTTACGAAGTGAAACAACATCGGTTCTTTCAGAACTTAGATTGGAATAGTTTGCTGCGACAGAAAGCGGAATTCATTCCTCAGCTGGAATCTGAAGATGACACAAGCTACTTTGACAGTATGTCTACTTCGATAGAGATATACCAAATATCCATATATTAAGTTTAATGGTTGTAGTAGTTGATTTTGAAATGCATTTTGTTGATATCTAAGGTTTTTTGAATTAATATAATATGATATAATATAATATAATATAATATAATATAATATAATATAATATAATATAATATAATATAATATAATATAATATAAT
>JANHFL010009241.1:111151-123086 GCA_032468155.1 Oxyrhabdium leporinum | reverse complement strand
TAATATAATATAATATAATATAATATAATATAATATAATATAATATAATATAATATAATATAATATAATATAAATATCTGTTTTACAGCTCGTTCTGAGAAGTATCATCATATGGAGACAGAAGAAGAAGAAGATACAAATGATGAAGACTTTAATTTGGAGATAAGGCAGTTTTCTTCGTGTTCACATCGATTTTCAAAAGTTAGTATTTAAATATTGTGCATGCAAATATACATAATACAAAAATGTAATTATAAATGATTACAAAATAATTTTGCATATAAATTTAAGGTTCAGTATGTTAATATGGGTGGCACACCAGCCATTTGTCATCCTCAGTAGCCACCTGTGCATATCCTCACAGGACAATAAAATTCTGTTCCTAACAGCTCAAGGAATCAGTAGGATGCCAATATGATTACCATGAAGTGCATTTTTTTTCATACTGCAAAATAGTGTTGAGGAGTAGTGTTTAAAATAAAGTTTAAAGTGAGTTTGCAATTGATATGGAATTGCAATAACTGTATGCTATTGGATTATTGTGAGTAAATTCATTCAGACGAAATGCCCTGTTTCCAAATTCTTTTTTGCCAACAAGGTTCAGTTATTATATTTAAAAAATATAAATGTGTGTTTCTCTAATCCAAACATCCATACAATTATTGTATGTTTTTTTATTTTCCCTCCATTTGTTTTTCATTTGAATTGTCAGCTTTATAACTCTTATATTAAAAGTGAAAAAAATTCTAAAGTGATTTATCTTGATCTGATTTTTTTGCACCTTAATAATCTGGCATTTTAATAGGGGTACGTAGACTTTTTATATCCATCGTATGATGTACTTGTATTCAAGGTGGTTGCAGTTGGGAGACGAAAGGGAAAGAAAAGCCATGGGAAAATTAGCAGACAAGTTGGTACAAAGGCATGCAAGAAGGAGAGGAAGGATGAAGGACCAGGAGCATTGCACTATTCACCTGTTTTGGGTTTTTTCTTTGCCAAAACCAGTGAGCTACTTAGAATAATCCAGACAAACCCCATGATATATTTCTTCCTTGTATGAAAGTAAACACAGATTGTACACATGTTTATTTGAAGCATATTACAAACTTTTCTGAAGTTCTGTTTGATACAAGTAATTGTTAACTTTATTATTTTGTCCTCATCCCCAATTCCTGCACACAGGTTTTTAGTAATATAGATCGAGTCACTATTCAAACTGAAGAAAAGGAGAATACAGCAGAAGGAACAACAAATGTGACACTAACATCTTCAGAATCTTCATGCTGGAGCTCAGAATATTCTGATATGTAAGTAATAATAATATTTGACTACTGTGCAACATTTGTGAACATGTATATTTAGTGTGTGTTGACATTATGTGATATCATTTTAAATATAGGCAACAGATATCTACATCAGTTTCTTCGGATACTGAAAGTGTTAAACAACGCCACAGTTCAGGGTTACTTCCAAAATTAGCTATATCAGCTGAAGGAGATTCAGAGGAATTACTGTGTTCTGTTGGATCTCACAAAGTTCAAGAAAAGACTGTGTTTGTAAGTGAAGAAACTGTTCAAGATGAAGTAGAGGTAACAACTCCAGCAAGCACAATTAGTAATTCTACACTCTCAGGTATGATGCATAATACATAGAAATGGCTTTTCTTAGGTCTACCTATTGAGCAGGCTATAATAACAAGTTATCTTGAATTTTTCAAATGCTCAGTGATGTAAAATGGTTCACTCAGATGAGCACATTGGATCATTTTCTTTATATCACAACATATGGGGAATGAACACATTTTTTTTTATTTCTTCTTTTGTTGCCAAAAAATACCCCTTGGTTTAGATAGAAGAACGTTCTGTCAGTACTTATGCCAACCTTTTAAAAGCATATTTGTGACAGTAGGAAAATCTGTTAAAACAACAAAGAACTAGCGTTTTCTATATTCTGCTGTTCATTGTACTCCTCACTACTTCCTTAACATCTACTTTTAATGAAGAATTAAAAAATCTAATGTCATTCATGGTCTCATAATCAGAGATATAAAGATCATGGTCTCATTCTCAGAGATATAAAGATTTATAACACTCTTGTAAGCATCAATAGACCAAGATACAATCCTTTGATACTAATTAAAAAAAATGTAGCCCATAGCTGAACTGTGGAGTCCTTGGTGCTCCCTGAGCTTGATTATTTGCAGATGTGTCATTACCAGACTAAATAACATCTTCAGTGCTAGCCCTGAAGACTGAAGCCCTTATCTAGCACTGAAGATGTTACTTAGACTGGTAATAAAATATCTACAGCAAACTACCATGCTCGGAGGGCAAGAAGGACTCCACAATCTTTGATTAGATATGTACATATAGTTTAATAAGTACAGTATTCAAGCCAGCTACATATCTACTTGTTACATTAGCTAATCCTTATTTGTCTAGCTTGCTGAGTACAATATGGGGGTACTCGCATAAATGCTTTACTGAAATCAAGATATATCTATACAGTACCATTCCTTTAATCTGTTAATAAAGTTATCTAATAAAAATTGTATATGAGTAATCTGGTAAGACCTATTTCTGAGAAATTCATAATAACTTCTTTAAAATCCAAGGCACATGTCTGACTACACTCAGCTTAGTTTAATTTAAAGTGAGAAATTCCAGCATTAGGTGATCACTTTTCTCCAATGTTTCTACTGCTGCTGCTTTCTCACTTCAGTTTTCTATATTGTTTAATAACAAGCAATACTCTTTTCTTAAAATGGTATTCTATGAGCATACAGAAATAATCAGCTTTGGTCTTATAATCTTCCATCTTTCATATGAGCTCAAACTTTTATATCAGCTCTTTTGGTTTTATGCTGTAAATGTTTATGGAGATTCTCAATCATTCAGGTCATGGATGTCCCAATGGTGCTTCTTCCAAAAGGCAACTGAACTTTCTTGGGTTTTTTTTCTCTCTGAAAATGTTTCACTTCAGAACTGAAGAAGCTTTTTGGATAAGAAGAGAAATATTTTCAAAGAAAAAAACCCAAAAAAGTCCAAATGTCTTTTAGAAAAAGCACTTTTGGTATGATTTACTTGTATTTCAAAAATTGTAGCTGACAGCAAGCTAATCCAACAACTTTAAGCAGGGAAAACTTGAGAAGTTTAGTGCAAGGAAGGACAAAGAAACTAATATTAATGCTTCATCCACATCCCAAAATGATAATTAATAACTGTGCAGGTGCTTGTTCTAGAATTTTATTGCATGAGATTGTACCAGAAAAATAAATCCTCATCTTATTGCTTGACTTCCTCCCAAATCCTCATTTAATGTGTTGATTCTTTTATTTTGTGCAGCTGGTAGTTTTTCAGAGCACTTGGATCAGATAAATGGAAGAAATGAAAGTGTGGACAGCACAGATAATTTCTCAAAGCCATCTAGTGAACAAGCATCTCATATGGCTCGTCAGCGATTAGAAACTACAGAAAAAAAGAAAATATCGCCAAAGGTTACAAAGTCTCTCTCGGCCAGTGCTCTGTCCCTTATGATTCCAGGAGGTAGATACTGTTTATAATGATGAAATTGATGCTCTTTATCTCTTTAAGCAATGCATCTTTAATCAAATCTTTCTTGTATTAAAATGACTCGCGCTTTTTAAAGGTTTTGCATGGTGTGTACACTGAATTTTTATTAATTATTAATATTCCCTATGCAACATATTGTTATCTTCTTCTAAAATAGGTTGTATTATCTGGTGAATATTTGCTATCAGCAAAATGAATTTTGATTTAAACAATGGGATGGATCTGATCCAGAAGAGAGAGACAGGTAGATAGTGGCTTGGAATGCTAAGGATTGGTCCATTCGAAGCCACCTTGCTTTTTATCTTCTGGACTTGTTATCCAGATCAGCGCATCTGCTGCCTTTCCCAATGTAGACACACACTCGAATTAGATGAATGAAAGAATGAAAGTATGGATAGCTCACATAATTTCTGAAAGCTGTCTAGTGAACACATGCAACACAAGAGAAAAGCAAAAGAAAAAAGGAAAAGAAAACACGCTCATCATATTACATTGTTACACCAAAAGAAATACAGAACTGTATTTCTATGGACTACTCTAGTCTTATAAGACTTGGCTGGTGAGGAGTTAGAATGAAACTATCCCATGTTTTCCCTACTTTGTTTTAACCATAAAATAATATTCTGCAAAACGGGGGTATATTATATAGTTTGTAAGTGTAGGAACGTATTCTACCTTGAGATTTTAACCAAAAAGATTTTAACCATAAACGTTGTATAAAATGCATAAATCTGTTGGTTGGTAATTTTTCCCACCAGAAAAAAAAGATAAATATTTTGGAATGTTTCGAGTAGTGGCAGATACTTCTTAAACAGCAAAGCTGTGAATATGATAACATACTGTATTAACATATATATGAAACTGAATATACTCCTAAACAGAGGACCATTTTTTCCAGATATTTTTGGGGTGTCGCCTTTGGGAAGTCCAATGTCCCCCCATTCCATATCTTCAGATCCTTCATCTTCCAGAGATTCTTCTCCAAGCCGTGACTCATCAACTGCTCCTGCAAGTCCCCTCCAGCCTGTCATAATTCATACTTCAGGCAAAAAGTATGGATTCACTATCCGAGCAATCCGAGTATATGTGGGTGATAGTGACATCTACACAGTTCATCACATTATTTGGGTAAAATTTACAATCTCTTGTACCTGATTAATTTATTTGTAGGTTATGCTTAAATGAGACACATAATTTAGTATAGTTTAATAAATGAAAAAGTATTATAACTTAGTATAATATGTAATCCCGCTTTGCTCAATCATTTTGGTTTCAGATCCTCTTTACATTCTTAAAAATTTCTATCAATATTTACTATATTAGAAATTAAAACTGAGAAACTTTAAAATAATTAAAATATTAATAGATCCCCTGGAAGGCTTTTGGGGAAACCCAGAATTCCCAAACCACACTTTGACAGCCACCAATTTAGTCTGAATTGGAAATATAACTAAAGTGCCTGTAACACAAAGTAGCCCTAACCATTTGAAATAGAATATTTGAACTTAAAAGGAGGAAAGTCTATAGAGATTAATACCTTGTTTAGGCTTATTAAAATGAAAAATAATTTCAAAATATCATAATGTATAGACCCTGGCAGGTGTTTATTCTTTACTAATCTTCAAGCTGATCATATTTGTTATTAAGGTACTGTAATTTCTGTGGGCCAATTTCAAGTTTGTGTTCTCTAATCTTTCAGTCAGTGTCCCCTTTTCATTTTGTCTGCATCAAGATGAAATTCAAAAGAAAAATCTTCAGGAACAAAGTTTTCTAGTTTAGTTTTCTAGTAACTCGACTTACCAATTCAGCCAAAAATGTAAATGGCATTAAAATTAGTATTTGTTCTAGAAGAACAATGTCTTGCAATTTCTTGCAAGATGGCAGTATTTAATTAACAAAAAAAGTTGAATCATTCCCCTTATCTGAATCCAATACTAATGGGGGGGAGGGGATCTGAAGTCCAGGGCCTTGTGCTGCTGCCTGAGTCCCCCTTTTCTGATCAATTCAGCTACGACTTACTTTCCCTCTTCCTCTCAACTATCCACTTTTTTCATTACATATTGGTTCAATTGATTCCAGTTTTCATTCATATTTGATATATGACTAAACTACCTCAGCATTCTTCCTTAATATAGGTAATCCTCATTTAGTGATTGTCTCATTTAGTAATTGTTGTAACAGTGATGAAAAAGTCATTTTTTGAATGATCCTTTTATTTATAACCTTCACAGATTTGTAAAGCAAAGGAAGTAAGATCATAGGGACAATTGCAGTTTCACTTAGCAACCACCTCACTTAATGACAAAGTTGCCAGTCTCAATTGTGATCACTAAACGAGAACTATCTGTAATGGTCGCTCATTTTTATATTCAATCCAAATTAGTTCCTCACCTATCTGTTCTTAACCAGATCTTTTCTTGTTTTATCCCACACATTTCTTTTTAAACCCATTCCCTGTCCATTCACATTTACATTTCTTCCACATTTCACTTATATATAACAAAGCATCCAATAATGCATAGCCACTATTCTTTTGCAAGCACCCTCAAAGCACATCATACACTGCTGTATCAGAATGTGTGTGTCATAAAACTTCATCCATCTTTAATAACTATTCTATCAAAAAACACAAATTCATCTATTTGCTATAGATTTTCATCGTTTATATATAATTTGCAGTTGTTCACTCCATTTTCCCTACCAAACATAACTTCCTGGGTCTTTGATACATTAATTTTTAGATGCATACTGTTGCATCATGCAGTATATCTAACATTTGCTGCAAATCTTTCAGGTTCTCAGCCAACAACATGGCATCATCTCCATCAAAAGGTACTCATGCATATCTCTCCAATCAACATTTCTCTAATTTCTGCACAAACATTCCTTTATTTGTAAATACATTAAATAACCAAGCTGTAATGAGATACCCTTGTCTTGAAAAATGCAACAGTAATTTTAAATGAAAAAAACAACTCCCCACCACCAATAGGAGAGCTTGAATTTGCATATACTTGTAAAATGACTTTGTCTACTTTACAACATTCAATTGTGCTGTCACCAACCCAGACTGGTTAGCGCTGCCCTTGCTTTCCCCAAATTTCAGTTAATCTTTAATGTTCAGTGATATTAAAGAGCATAACTGTTTACATTATGAAGGTGATGGAATAAGTTTTTGTGATTAACTCTGTGCCATTGGCATGTGGAAGAAGAACAAAGTAATCCATTTTTTTTCTTGATAAATCCAGAAGCTACTGTATTATACTTCTAGGCCAAATATACTTGAGCTTATGCATTTTCTTTTACTTCTAGAACATTGAAGAGGGAAGTCCAGCCTATCATGCTGGGTTGAAGGCTGGTGATCTCATTACGCATATTAATGGAGAGCCAGTGCATGGCCTTGTTCACACTGAAGTCATAGAACTGTTATTAAAGGTACAGTAATCTGACAAAAAATCTGTTCCTCATGCTGTATGTTCTATCATTCATTATATGTGTGTGTGTATATGTATATGTGTGTGTGTACACACACACACACACATATATATATATATATGTATACACACACACACACATATATATATATGTATACACACACACACACACAGACACACACATATTGCAACATGCACTAACCAATTATACAGCAATAATTTATATTGGTCCACCAACTCAGTGGACAATTTATTTCCACTAGGAAATACATTTACACATTTCTAACTGTGAAGTAGGACTTTATAGCTGGCAATTAATGCATTGAAGACAATTGTTAATTAATCTATGTTAACATATTCTTATATTTTATTACAAATAATTTATTAAGCTGGAGTATTAATTAATGAATGTACAAAACTTCAGCAAATTATAAAGGGGTATGGAATGTAATAGTATATATAAATTAAAGGTGAGGGTTTTTTTTAGTGTTTTGCTCAATTAGCGGCGTAGTCTGCCTGTCCACTAAGTCCTGACAAAGTAGATAAGCTTTAGATCTTACTTTAAAGCAGAGTCATCTGATAGGTGCCAGGTAGTCTGCCTTCTTTGTCACAACACCTCCCTCTGGAATAATATCCCTGCACAAGCCCTCCCCACACTCCCAAATGTGAATTGCCATGACTCTGCCATCCTTTAAAAAAGCTCTGATGTCCAGATCCTTTCGCCAGGTGTTTCATTAGGAAGTAGTAGGGAGCATTTTCTTTATGAGCCAGATGTATTAGTCCTAGATTATTTCCTTCTTTTCATTTCAAATCTGTTGTACCTGTTTTTTGCTTGTACACTATCCAGAAATATTACAAGTGGAGTGCCTAGATTTATATATAAGTAAATAATGCAGAAAGTATTGAGTGGTGCAGAATAAATGAAGCAGAGACAAGAACACTTCAAACATAAGATATTCTAAGAAAGTACCGGATGATGCACCTTCCTAAACTCCCAATTTGTTTTTATTTTTTCCTTATTCTGGATGGTAGATATAATAACAAGACCAAGCTTTTTAATGTTTTGTAGTATATTATCTCAATCTCTTTTCCCATTAACTGTGGTAATAAGCCAGAGTGGTCATTTACAATAATGTCTTTGTTCATGTCCCATTCTTTTCTTATAGGGAGACTTAAATGGTGAGCTTGTGAAGAAGCATTTAAGCTTTTTGTAGATACACTTCCTGGGATTACATAACACCACTCATCAAATCTCCTCCTTCTCTTAAGGCTTGCTTTAGTTCCCTGTACGAACTGATAGCTTAAGCAGTCATTTAGCAATCATGTTTACAGTTCTGTCAATTGCCACCA
This sequence comes from Oxyrhabdium leporinum, assembly GCA_032468155.1. NCBI lineage: Eukaryota > Metazoa > Chordata > Lepidosauria > Squamata > Cyclocoridae > Oxyrhabdium > Oxyrhabdium leporinum. The sequence continues at coordinate 114,730 of JANHFL010009241.1, read as the reverse complement.
TAATTCCTGACATATTTATCTAAATGTTTGTTTATCCACTGGAATGAAAATATAATTAGTAGAGTGAGGGGGCTCAGTACCATGAGAAACAGGGGTCATATCCAGGAAGATATTTTTGTCTCTTTTTATTTTTTCCTGATTGTAATAGTATGTGAAAATGACCTTGGGAGACATGGAAAAGAGATGTTGCCAAACTAATGGTCAGATAAAAGGCAGCTTAGTCCAGACCAGGAATGTGGGCAGGATAAGTGACTCAGAAGGGACCCGTGCTGTCCTGCTCACATACACACACCCCACACATGTAATTGTGGTTTAATGAGTTCATTAATATTCCCCAGCAATTCCCTTCACCAAACCCCCAAAACTATCTCACTTAAGTCCAGCCACAAGCAGACCAATGCTAGTCCACAGAGCAATGGTCAAAGACTCCACAAGGCACTTGAAAGTTTTTCTATCAAAATAAGTCCACCAGGCAAACTTAAATCCACAACACAATAGAGAGTCCAGTGTTTCCAAATCACAATCCAAGGCAAGGCATGGTGTCAATCCAGAGCGAGGCAGGAATCACGACAACCAGAAAATGCACAGCTAGGAAACAAACATGTTGTTCCCAGCATCGCCTCCATCTGTCTACTGTGCCAAATAGCCAGCTTCCAGTGCAGCCTCTCAAGAAGGGCAAGACTTTCTCCTTGCAAGTAGTCTGGCTGACCTTCTCTGTTTCTGCCTTTTGACTGCCCTATGTGTTCACGGATCAGGTGCAGAAGGCAGTTCCTCCTCCTCCTCACTGACTGGCTACAGCTTCATGCTTTCCCCACTGGACCCTCAGCCAAATCCCTCACAGACGGCTGCTCAGAGCCATCAATCAACTCAGCTCCTGACGTGCCAGGAACTAGTTCATCCTCCCCCGAGCTGACATCTAGAGAGATATCTGGGGAAACATCCAGGGGGAATCAACACAGGATCCTTGCTAGTTTCTTGGGCTATAAAGGGGATGGGAAGGGAGATACATACTTTCAGACTTGCAAGATTCTGTTACTGTTAACATATACTAAAGCAGTATTAACTCATCTGGCCATGCTTTCTGTATGGTCTCTCCCACAAGACTGACACCTATTCTGCCTTTGGAGAGGATAAAAATTGATATGACCACACAGATGGAATGACCAAATAAATCTTGTTATCAAAGCTTCATTTCAACCAAAGAAAGGGAAGAGCGAACACCTTCCAGTCAGCCATTTAAATGACATGCTAACTCGGGACATGTCTCAAATAAGATCAGATTTCATATGACCCAGTATTCCTGTTCATATGACGCACTATATTCCATGATCCAGTTAGTGAAGCAAGTCATCTGAACATGGCTGTTTTGTTTGTGTGTGTCCCCAAATTTTGATTCAGAAAGCTTTGAAAAGATTGTAGTGGTTAGGGACTACAGTCTGCTTCAGAAAAGTCCTGCTTTGATTTAGATGTTATTGGCCCCTTCACCCATTTCAGTTCCTTTCAATCTGGTTTTTGTTTAAATTGGGTATGTTCGTTTATATTTATCGTTCGTTTATATTTATGTTCGTTTATATTTATCTCTCTTTTTAAGAGGTCTATAAATAATTAAAAGCTTTCCTTTATTTGTCCAGAGCACCTGGTAGTGATTCTGAACCATATGCATTTGGTTAATCAAGTGGAAAATGGTTAATAAAGTCACTTACATGTCAAAAAAACAGAGGCCTTGGATGTTTTTCTCAGTGCTAGAGGAGGCATCCAGGGAGGCAACCTGACAGGATGGGTGGAGATGCACTCCCAAGTTAATGAAGAGAAAAATGGCAGAAATGTAATGATATAAAATAAAGCACTCCTTGCAACTAGCTATCCTCTGAACTGTGTAATTATATTTCATCCTCTTTCCATTTTTTTCTGCTGATAAATAGTAATGATATACTAAAGGAAGCCTCCAGCAGTTGGTCTTTTCAAGTGAAGTTAGATCTCCATCATACTACTGTCAAGCATACACTAGGCATACTGTTGCTTTTATATTTAGAGAGACTACAATTATAAAACAATTTATTTTTTTTAAAAAAAGATAATTAGCTTTATCTGAAAAACTGTCTTCCACAATTCTATCACCATGTTTAATTTGTCAGCTTCAATCCACCAACTGATGGAACAAAATGGGCCTTCAGAGTATATCATGAAGACCATGTTTTTTCTCACAATAGAGGAAAATGTCGTATCTTGTTATTACTGTATATTCTGTATTACCAAAAGTGTGTAAATTAAAATCATTTGAGGAAGGGTTTTAAAAATTTTAGTTTTCTTTTTGCAAATTGAAATGAAAGGCACAATGAAAGAGTTTTAGGAAATTGATTTTTATAAAGTCATTTAAAAATAGTGATCACGTTGCAACCATTATAAGTGCAAGCCAGTTGGCAAGCACCCATTGTCAAGTGGCTACAGGGGCATGCTAAATTAACATCACTTGTAATATAAAACATAAAGAATGCTAAAAGCTAGAAAAATACTGCTCATAGTAAAAATCTTATTTTAATGGCCTTGCTCAACAAAATGGTAATGAGAGTGATACAGAAAATCCTATATCTATATAGATATAGAAAACAAGATTTCTCAAACTTTTTCAGGCTTTAGATATATTATTAAAGAAATATCCAGGAATACCTGGTTAAGACACAAATGAGTAGTGATAAAATCAGCCAAGTTCAAGTGAACATCTCCCTCCCCTTAATATTACAGTAGTATCCTCTAGGGTTTTGAGATGGAACACACCAACGTAATAGATTTTTTTTTCCTTCTGGTTCACATATTAGACCCATATTCTGATTACTTGTTCCTTTTTTAATAAAGACTTTATAGTGGTACCATATTGTCTGATCCTGTTTTCTTATTTGACAGAGTGGCAATAAAGTATCAATTACTACTACCCCGTTTGAAAATACCTCAATAAAAACAGGACCAGCTAGAAAGAATAGCTATAGAGGCCGAATGGTTAGACGGAGTAAGAAAACAAAAAAGAAGGAGAGCTTGGAAAGGTGAGTTTTGATTCCTTAATAAAGAGTAAATTTGTAACATTTGTGTAATATGTACTTCTTTATGTTAAATATATCTTTTTAAATAGTATTTTCATTCAAGATTTCCATTTTTTCTTAATCTTACTAGCATTAAATATTGCCTCAAAGGTTATTGATTCATTACAAAATCTCTTAAAATCTCCAAAGGTTTAATCATATGTCTCATTAGGATAGTAGAATCATATGATTTCATTAGAATAATTTAAGATTGTGCTTTTTATAATGGTTAACCTGCTAGAAAGTTGCTGGGGTTGTGAGCCTTACTTTCTGTATTTACATGTAAATAATATAAAGGACAGTTGGATTTTTTTATTTTATTTTTTATAGTAGATCTTTTTTTCAAGAGTTTTACAGAAACTAAGGTTTTGGTTAGTTAGGATATATTTATTTATTTATCTGTTTGTTTGTTTGTCTGTCAAACATGTACAAGATAGCAGATATAGGTATGAACATAAACATGAACAAAGGAAGTAAATACAAATAAATGGGGACAGTAGGACAG
>JANHFL010009241.1:71984-111051 GCA_032468155.1 Oxyrhabdium leporinum | reverse complement strand
CTATCTATCTATCTATCTATCTATCTATCTATCTACCTACCTACCTACCTACCTACCTACCTACCTACCTACCTATATCCCATATATATATATCCTGTGTGCTATTTAAATGAAGCTAGATGCTACAAATGTCTGACCCTGTAGTAGAAACAGTGAACACTAAAAAAGCAAATATAATACTGTGCTTGATCATACTGTTCTGTCCATTAAATGTATTTATCGCAGCCTTTTCACTCTGTTTTTCCTTGTATATATTAGTTTTCAGCTTGCATAGACAGTGGTCAAGAATTCTGGGACCCGTAGTTTAACACTTGTAAAAGTTACTAGATGGGGAAAGTGGATTTAATTATTTCTGTTTCCATTTAACTCATTTAGGTTTTACTCAGTGGAGGTGTAGATTCTACAGTGTGCACAGCTTTACTGAACCGTGCTTTAAATCAAGACCAGGTGATAGCAGTGCACATAGATAATGGATTCATGCGCAAGAGAGAAAGTCAATCAGTGGAGGAGGCACTAAAAAAATTGGGAATTCAAGTCAAAGGTATTCCTCTCATACTAAGTTTAAAAAAAATCTTTCCAGTATCTGTTGAGTTTTAGAATACTTAGTTAGCTTCTGCCTTTTTAAAATTTAAGTGATGGATAGATCACCTCATTTTTATTTAATGTATTTATTTATTTTTGGTTTTGGAAAATAATCCTTCAGAATTTAAGACTTTTCTTAGAAAATATATTTGCAAACATTTTATATATTGGGTAGTTAATCTTATCATCATGCAAGTTATCACGAGATCTTTTGCCAGATATCTCAGCGTTTTTATATTGCCTTTATTATTATATTCATAAGAATGTTTCCTTCTATCCAGTCAGCACTCAAGGCAGCCAGTAATAAAGAATAAAACATAAATGTTACTTAATTTTAGTGGTTAAAATCACACTCAATAACTGAAAGTTAAAAACTTGGCTAAAGAGGAAGATCTCTACTGCTTTCCTGAGGGAACTTATGTTATACCTTGGAAACTATATGGAGAAACTACAGCTTATTTTTCCTTTCTATGACACTTTTTGAATACTCCAAGTTAGATTCAAAAGTTGGAGCTCCAATTTTTTAATCCTTCCCTGTTCTCAACATTCATCCGCTAGCTTTTTCAATGGAATCATTGGCTTAATAGTTTCTTCAGTGGTTTCAGAGTAGGACCTCTTGAGTGACAGGGAAAGGCCTCCAGAAAAAATTGTACCAACGAGTACGTCTCAGCTGCCAACTCCTGATATCCTTGGTTGTCTCCCTGCCTACCATGACTGTACTTAAGGCAGGTGTTTGACTTAATTTCGTAAAAATCTGCTGTTGCCTTTGTTCTTTTGTACAACACATAATGAAATTTTGGAATTCACTACCATAAGATGTGGTGCAAACTTTAAAAAGGGATTGGGCTAATTCATGGAGCTTATGGGGATCAGTGGCTCTTAGCCTTGGTGGCAGAGTGGCTTCCTTTAAAGGCCTTCTGTTAAGAGGCTAATAGGCTCCCTTGGGCAATTGGTTGGCCACTATGAAAACAGATGCTGGTGTAGATGGGCCGCAGATCCAAACAAGCAGGATACTGCTTATGTTCTTATGCATTAAAAAATTAAAATATCCTGGTGCTGTCTAAGGAAACTGGATGATTTATTACATTGTGATGGAAGAAAGGGGTTGGTTTAGTTTTCTGTTACATTAGGTGAACTAGCTGGCTGAGTAAATAAAAAAGGTTTTATTCTGGCAACAAGTTTGTAATACAGCTTATTATTTGTGTGTGTGTGTGTTTGAGAGAGAAGGGGGGGGGGGGTGTCTCGAATTAATGTTCCAGTGCTGAATCCTTGAAATGGGAGAAATGTTAGAATATTGGTTTTCAAAATATTTTAGCAATGTTACTAACAGCAACATCCTGTGCGTTATATAGTGGTAAATGCAGCTCATTGGTTCTACAATGGTACAACAACTTTACCTATTTCTGAAGAAGACAGAACTCCTCGAAAAAGAATCAGTAAAACACTGAATATGACTACAAGTCCTGAAGAGAAACGAAAGATTATTGGTGACACTTTTGTGAAGGTACTTAGTGTATATACCCATTGGTATAGTCTGTCTCTGGTTTTCAGAAATTTCAAGTGAATCATTTCTTTGGCTTTTGTGGCAACTGTGTAATGGTTTATATATATTTGCTCTTATGAATGTATACAGTACTTGTATCAGCTAACATATCTGTCACAAATATTTTTGAAAACTGACCCAAATTACTAAATATCCTTGCTGTGACGGAATACTTGAAAGGATCAAATTACTAATTCATAATACCTCATTTGCATGCCCTATGTTGTTTATACATCATAAATCATAGGGCAAAGCAAATACAGATGTCATGGTAAAAACCATGCGATAGGTTATCTGGCCTTTCCCACCTTTTTGGTGATTACTGTCTGCCCTAACAACAGTAGGACTTATCCTGCCATAATTCAGGCATATTCAAATAATCCAAACCCCTTTTTTCTCTGCAGGCTTGTGCACTCTTTTAGCAATAAGCTTTTAATCATAGTGAAACAAAACTGACTTTTAAGGAAAATCACAGTTTTGTCCAGTAGGGGTCACCTATCATTCATTTTATTTCATGTATGCTGAAAATAACCATATTATAATTCATTTGTGCCATGCTAATCATTTTTGCTTTGGGCTTTTTTGAAATTGTCTACAACTTACGTTTCATAACCTGCTGTGAAAGTATTAAGGTTTCTCTTGCAGCCAGAACAAATTGTTATGATGCAGCTATTTCCAGCCCAGTTTAAAATATTAAACAGTTTTGCGTAATAAAAATGTGATAAAAATATAATAGGAACATAATGAACAAAGTACTAAGCCAAATTCTATTATATGCATGTATACAAAAGAGTATTCACAAAGAAATGATGTAATAAAACATGGATTTAAAAAAAATGAACATAACTATATTCCCAATCAGTTGCATTGTTTTCTCCCAAGTGGAGTTCCTAACTTTGGTAACATTTCTTAGTCAGACCATGGACTATGAAAGAGCAAATTGTTGTAGTAAGTAGAATTTGGTTTGCAGCTAAGTGCGATGGAATGTCAGTTTGCGCAGAAAAGGGAAAGGGGAATGCCATGCCATTAGTTAGAAAAAAACATTTTGAGTCCTAGGAAAATGTGGAAAAGAAACTCAAAGCAACTCCACCTTGATTGTGTTAGATATAAATTTAAGTAGAAAGGGGCTTTGAGAAGCTTTAAAGTGTCTATTGCATTACATTAATTGAGCTAAGGAACATTCCCAAATCTCTAGTGGTTCCTGTTTCCTGAGCTTGCTCACCACAAAGGACTGACACTAAGTGACAAAACTGCATATGAATTAAACTGTGCAGTGCTTTAGACTTTATGTGAGTTGTTCACATATCTCCAGGCATCAATTTATTAGACTGGAAAAGGCACATTTCATGTTAGGAGTTACTGGCAGGTCCTATGTGTGTACCCCCAAGATTTCCAACACCACTTTTTGCCTATGTATCCAAAACACTGTCTGACACTAATATGGCTATCAGTTACTATATAGGTAGTTTTCCCTTAATGTTCACTCATCCAGCAACCGCTTAAATTTACAACAGTGCTCAACAAGGAGTATTTACGGTGGGTCGTCACAACTGTGGCCATTGTAGCATCCCTACTGCGCCATGATTATGATTATAATACCAGCTTGCAGTCACAATGTTGCATCATCCTGCAGTCACATGATCATCATTTATAACCTTCACAGCAGGCTTCCAACAGACAAAGTCAATGGAGAAGCTGGCAGGAGATAGCAAATAGCAATCATGTGATTCTGGACACTGTGCCTGCGTGGGCTTTGCCTAATGACAGCAGTTGGGACAGGACCATTCTATGTGAGGTCATGTGAAGCCATACCTTATGACTGCGTTGCTTAGCAATGGAGTTCCTGGTCTCAAGTATCCTCAGTATGGGAAAACTATATTGACATAGTTGCCATTCCTGAGAAGTTGCAGTTTATAACTTACTTGTAGAGTATCATCTAAGATCTTTCTCTTTCTCAACCCCACGTCTAGATTGCTAATGAAGTTATTGGAGAACTGAATCTGAAACCAGAAGAAGTCTTCCTTGCCCAAGGAACATTGAGGCCTGATCTCATTGAAAGTGCTTCAGTTATTGCTAGTGGCAAAGCAGAAGTCATCAAGACCCACCACAATGACACAGAACTCATCAGAAAGTTACGGGAAGAGGTAAATAGAACACTACATCTGACTTTTCACCTTTTTGGAGAAATAGTTTAGCACTGGTAAACTCTGGTCTACTTTTTTTTCTAATTGCTCATCTAGTAGTATTGAGGGTTTAAGGTTTTGCTAGTTAAACTATTGTTTTTGCCATTTAACACGTAGTACTTTCACATAGAAAGAACTAAATTGCAATCCAAAATATTTGTATACTATACAGCCCACACAAAATGAGACATGCTACTGTTCTAATAAATACACAACCAATTTTAGATTCAATCTTACATATAGATTAAAATTTATTTTCTGCTTTAAATAAAATAAATATATTTTACTAATTCTATGGAGTGTGATTCTAAATACATTAAATGTATACAGGTACTGTATATGCATATTGGTGTTACAACAGTAAATAGAGTTACTTCACTAATATTTTTGCTTCTGCTGACATTTCATTGGGATTGCGTGCAAGATTGAAATGATAATCTTAATAGCAGTAATACATTAGAATTTTTTATTAAGTGCATGCTATTTAAAAATGAGTTCTGTAATGTAAATCATGCTGTTTTCCCTTATAGGGAAAAGTAATAGAACCACTGAAAGATTTCCATAAGGATGAAGTAAGAGTGCTTGGGAGAGAGCTTGGTTTGCCTGAAGAACTAGTTTCAAGACATCCATTCCCAGGTATAAAATTGATTAAATTTATAAACACTTAGAATACTAGAACCTCTGATTCTAAGAAGTTCCAAAGGGCCATGTAGGTTCAAGTGGGAATTGAAATCCATCTCTATCTCTCTCTGTTAAAAAAAATCTATTTTTTTCCCAAGCATCCACTGCATAAGCCACAGTTTACAATTTATTTAGTTTTGCTTTTTTTTATAGGTCTGTTTCTCTTTCCCTCTCCTAATTCCAGAGTTAACTTATAAGTGTAGAAAAGAAAGGTAAGCAGAACTACATGGAGAAAAATAGTGGGGGTGGAGGGTGGAGGGTGGGGCTGGGAACAACACACAACAAAACAAGAGGACCAGAATACTGCAAGATAGGAGGGTAAGGGAAAAGTAGTATTTGAAATAGGAAAGAAAGCTGGGTATACAGCCCACCTCGTGTCTCATTTTAGTGGGCATTCTTAACAGTATTTGTGATGCATTTCAGGCATGATAGGCATGTTCATAAATTTGCAAACCCTTTGCTGAATTGCTTTCTGAGAATGATGGTTACCATACTATTAGTTGCTGTCACATTATATTTCTGAAACATCTTCACATTGGTACAGGTGATGTTAGAGTATTCCATTTTTGCCTTTTAGGTCCTGGTCTTGCCATTAGAGTAATATGTGCTGAAGAACCATACGTTTGCAAAGATTTCCCTGAAACTAACAACATTTTGAAAATCATAGCAGACTTTTCTGCAAGTGTTAAAAAGGTAATACTAGTTACTAATACAAAATAATAGATATAAATTCTTTTCTTTTTATTTTTTTTTTCATTTTGCTTATGTTTGTGCTAGAATTTGATTAAATCTTAGAAGCAACATCTCAAATAATTTAAGGCCTGATTGAAACATTTTCAGGCCATTTTCTTCTATTCCCTTCTGGTATTTCCTCACTTTTTGCCCCATGTTTTTATTTTTCTTTCTTCTAGTTTTTGATCTAGTTGTGTTACATTGGCTATCACGTTTTCTATTTAGTCATCACTACTTAAGTAAAAAATATACAAAAAGAAGACCCATAACTGCATATGATTCCTAGAATCCATAAGTATACTGTCACATCTTTCTAAATGGTGATGTTGAATTACATTTTTAATGTGTCTATATCAATGATATGCTAAACTAGCATAGCAATCCGAATTTCAACTTTCCCCAGCTGGCAGAAAGGCATACTGCTATATTTATTTATTAATTAAATGTATTTGCTGCCATCTAGTAATGAAACAACTCTGCATGGCTTACAATACATGCATACAATACATTAATCCTTGGAAGGACTTTAAAAAGTCTTAAGAATTTCATAGACCAGGGTCCAAAGACTCAGTTAGAAATCAATTACTTGACAAATATGCTACAGTATATATATAGGAACTCATGGTAACTATATCGAATTGTTTCAAATTAAATCATAGCTATTTATATGCACATCAAAGGACGGAAGCAGCTTTTACCTGTTACCTGTTAGTATTTGTTCCTATTTTCAAAGTAGCTCCCAGAGTGATTCTTTATTTAAGAATATTAAAATTAATCCCTTCATCTTCCTTTATACTATGATCCTTCATAACTTTTAAGTTCAACTGTTGTGTTTGCTAGAGATGCATACCAGCTAACGTTGTATAATACTTAGAATTAACTGCTTTGTTGTCTAGCCTCACACTCTGCTACAGAGGGTCAAAGCATGTACGCCTGAAGAAGACCAGGAGAAATTGATGGAGATCACAAGCCTGCATTCATTAAACGCCTTTTTGCTGCCAATCAAAACAGTGGGAGTCCAGGTTGGTGAAGCTGTGTCTGTGGCAAAAATATATAAAAATAGGGAAAACAACATAGGTTGCAAGGGATTTTTTTTAAAAAAAAACCTCAATTCTAAATCAAATCTCATCAGGAAGGAGAAAAAACTTGAAGAGTAACCATAAAATGAAAGAGAAGCCATTAGAGTACAAAATGTCTAAAAGGTTACTTTGCAAAATCTGGAAATAGTGGATGTATGACATACAGTAGAATTATTAAGCTGTTATAAATGTTGCCTGCCAGCCAGCCAGACAACATGTCAGGTATTGGTAGAATAGGTAGATGTCCTGAGTCATGTGCGAAGTCATATAGATCAGTTCTCTCTGCTGCAGATAGAAACATTTTTTTGTTTTGAGAGAGATACAGAACTTGGCAGAATTCCACCAAATTCTGTATGTGTGGACCAAGGCACAGGAATACCATTGATCTCCATAGCCTCTGCTTGAAAGGAAAGACCAAATAATTGCAACTCTTTGAAACTCCCCTTCCTGGAAATTTGCATAGCCTCAACCCTATTGATCTTTTGTAAGGCTCTGAGCAACTGCCTTTTTTTCTCCATATGCTCAGACCAGGAGGTTAGGTGAAGTCTGTTCGTGTTGATGTGTCTTTTTTCGTGTGTGTGTAGTGATTGGGGCTTACTGTTTTAACCTTGAGTACCATAGGTTTCCCATTGTGATTTTTGTTTTTAAGTTTTATGTGCTTTTCAGAATCACTTTTCATTTCATTAAATATATAAAGAGGAACTTTCACTTCATAATTTGGTCTGTAGAGATAAATGAAACGTTTATACAGGGATTCATACTAGGCCTTTTTATTTTTTTTATTTCTATGTTGTGCTAAAGTCTTTTTTTTTAATTAAAGCATTATTTTAAACTTCAACTCTTATCAATCCTCCAGGCTATGTTCGTGAAGTTATATTTTTGTAGAGTCTTGCGATTTGTAATATTAATTTTGAAATGTAGCGTTTATCTCCCTGGAGATTGTAGAGGAGAGCTATCATCACTGTAATCTTATGGTCTATTTAGAGCATTCTATTTTCTTTTGAATTTTCTTTTTTTCTGTAAGATGTGGATTATGATCTGGGCATCTCTGTAAGTTATACCCTTCAGCACTGAATATTTCAATTTGATGACCGGAAGGGCCTCTGGTACAGGGTAGTGGAAAATTCCAGCTTCCTATCCTATCAGTACCCATTGTCCAATACACAAACCTTCTTAAGAACTTTCCTGCATTAAGACTCGAGGAACCCAGACTTTTCCAGCCTACTGCCTTCCATGTGTGTGAGAACTTCTAACTTCAGACTTTCTAGCCAACATGGCTGAATTGCAGAAATTCTCCCATCAAGTGTAATACATTGCTTTTCTTACTGCAGCTGAAAGTAATGCAAGGAATATTTTTGCACCTAAGACAACGTCTTACAGTGATTACTTTAATTGTCAAGAACCATGCCCAATAGGGCTGTGGCACTAAGATGTTGCCTAAGAAGGGGTAATTAGAATTTTTGACCTGCTTTTTCCTCTTTTTTCCAGGTTTGAGGGCTTTTAAAATGTGTTTTGTAGGTGCATTAATTCTATTAGAGGCTTCACACTTGAAATCAATTAAATAATTTTCTACTGAAAATCAAGAAATGATGTACCATTGTTCAAGTGTTTGCCTTCACATTTCAAGAGTGTGAACTTGGCTGTAAAAAGTGGCTGAGCTGCATATCCAACAGGTAACTACCATATCTACTCGCAGATAAGCTGAGATTTTAAGGTACCCAAATAAACCCCCAAAATTGGGCTTGACTTATCTGGGGATGGGCTTATCCACGAGTATGTAAGGTAATACTTTTTTAAAGGAGCTGTGTATCCTATATATAGTCACGTATAGACCCATCTCCAGATAAGCCGACTCTTGAAGTTTTAATCAAACTACTATAAGAAATGTGCACAACCCATGGATAAGTTAATTGTGAACAGTTAAAAATATGAAGATTTTGAGAGCTAGTTTGATTGTGGGTGATGCATTTTTCATGGTATTTTGGATAAAAATTCAAGAGTCATCTTATCTAGGGATAGGCTTATGTGAGAGTATAGCATTATCTAAGAACTTCTTTGGCTTGTGTTATTGATTCCAGTACATATTGTTTTAAATGCTTAAATGTTGTGTTTTTGTGTTGTTACTTCATAGGGTGATGGTCGTTCTTATAGCTATGTATGTGGAATCTCTAGTAAAGGTGCTCCGCCTTGGGAGTCCCTTATGTTCCTAGCCAGACTCATACCACGGATGTGTCACAACATAAATCGGTAATATGCCCATCGATACATAGATCTTTACTACTTTGTAATTTAGCTACTGGTTAGTAATTCACTACGTGTCACTGGGAAGAAGATATGTGTAAGAAGCAGAAGAAAACACTAGAAAAATTCTTTACTTTTTCTATATGCCTTTTAAAATACTGATAACAGGAAGCGTTGAAAGCCTAGCTCCTGATTTGTAACATAATTCCATGACTCAATCCACACTTTTTTTTGTGTACTAATTTGACAAGTCTTGTTGATGCTTTATTGCATTATTGCAATTTTATGTTTTATAGGTATAGATTGTGTAATTGTTAGTAATGGAGGGGTGTTATTTTTATATTTTACAATATAAATGTATCATTTCTGGTATGCAAAAAATTAAGCAAGACTAATCCTGTGAATTGGAGGCATGATTGTTTTTTTAGCAGAAACTTTAAAGTCAGACAAGAAAGAAGCATCAAAATAAGATACAAAAATACATGGGCTTTTATTGAAAACATGTATCTTTGATTTACTGGAGCTGCAGACAAGCTTTGCATGATTAATAGTTTGGAACTACATGTAATCTTAAAGATACCGTAACTTTAGATGCATTGTTTGAACAAAGATATATTTAGCCAATTCTGTGCATTATTGATTAATATAGGAATAGGCAACATAATGTCATCAGGTATCACCATTTCCCTAGACACTTTATTTAGCATGTTACGCTCAGCAGGTTCCCTGTTCCCTCTGACTTTTAAAAAGTATTTTAATTTAAAATGTGTTCAAGCAGCCACAGGCTGTCTATCAGTCTGGCATACTTTAAAGCAAATCACCAACTTCTGGCCATTAGATGTATTTGCAGGTGTCTTTGGCCCAGAAGGCACAGTGGCCTAGGCTTGTTGACCTGAAGGTCAGCAGTTTGAGATCCAAGCACCACATGACTGGGTGAGCTCCCGTTCTTGTCCCAGCTCCTTCCAATCTAGCAGTTCCAAAGCATGCAAACGCAAGTAGATAAATAGGCACCATTTTGGTGTGAAGATAATAGCATTCTCTGTGCCTTGGCGTATAGTCATGCCAGCCACATGACCACAGAAGCATCTTCGGATGACGCTGGCTCCCTTGGCTAGGAAATAAAGATGAGCACCACTCCAGACACGACTGGACAAGGGAAACCTTTGCCTTTTTAAAAATAACTTTGGCACACAAAGATTCACAAATATGTGAACAGGCAGATTTCCCAAAGCATTTTGAGATTATATCTCGCACATACTGAGAAAAATTCAAAGGTACCTCCCACCCCAAAAGGTTGCCTACCTCCAGAAAACACAGAGAGCACTTTGTCTAATAGATTTTTCTCTCCCTCTCTTTAGGGTTGTCTATGTGTTTGGGCCACCAGTCAAAGAACCTCCCACCGATGTTACTCCCACTTTCTTGACGACGGGAGTTCTCAGCACATTGCGGCAGGCTGATTTCGAGGCTCATAACATTCTCAGGGAATCTGGTTAGTGTTAGTTAGGATAGAGTCTAACTTCTTTATTGTTTTAAAGTGCTGTGAGTATTGAAACAGACGATAATAAAGAAGTTGATATTTGTTTTGAAGGATCTCTGTGCAAAAAAAAAAAAAGTAGCTATTCCATTAGTCCTCTCTTAAGTTTGCTTTCCATGTTGACCCCATTATCTCCGCATAATAGTATGTTTTTTCTATAAGCCTATATAAATAAAATATTTGTTGAATCAAGCCCTACTCTTGGTGACTTCCTAGACAGATCAATGCCTTGTTCACAGCAAGAATTTTTGCCATTATCTTCTAGGCTTTTCATTGCATGTCATTTCCCAGTTCTAGCCTACAAACCTGGGATTTTCTGGTCGGTTCACGTCCACGTACCTATTAGTTCCAGATCAGTCCAGATCAGCTAAATGCTGCCTTCTAGCCAATACATACTTTCTTGATTTTTGTTCCTTTATTCAAGGTTATTCTGGAAAAATCAGCCAGATGCCAATCATCCTAACACCATTGCATTTTGACCGAGATCCCCTGCAGAAACAGCCATCCTGTCAAAGATCAGTGGTTATTCGAACTTTCATTACAAGTGATTTCATGACTGGCATTGCAGCGACTCCTGGCAGTGAGATACCAGAAGAGGTAAATGCCATTTAGAAAATTAAAGTTGCCTTTGATTTCTTTGCTAGAATAGAAAGTAACGTATTCCTTTGTTTTTAAATGTATACCAATACTTACTTACTCACTCATTCATTCATTCATTCATTCATTCATTCATTCAATTAATTTAGTCTTACATCTCAAACTAGTGGCTATGGGTGGCAAACAATCATAAAACAGATAAGTTAAAACACAGGACAAAAATAAATTAAATACAAATAGCAGCCAAGTTATATTAGAATGCGTCAGTGTCAACATAACCAGAAAATAGGACCCTTCACACATTGGAGTTCCCAGGCCTAGGCACATACCCAGGTCTTCAAGTCCTTCCAAAAGACCATCACGATCTGGGCCATCCTAATCTCTGGAGCATGAATGTTCCAGAGGTCAGGCCCTATGGCAGAGAAGGCATGTCTCTTAGTCTCCTCTAGCTGACATTCCTTTGCTGATGCGACCCAGAGTGTGCCCATCCTGCTGGACCAAATTGGGAGGGTAGAAACAGATGATAGAAGACTGTCCTTCAGGTAGCTTGGTCCCAAGCCATGAAGGGCTTTAGAGATGTCAACCAGCACCTTGAATTGCTGCTAGAAAAACACTGTAACCAGTGCAGCCCTGAAGCAATGTTGCTATCTGTGCTGACACCTTTTACAACCCATGAAGCTGCATTCTATACCAGCTGAAGCTTCCAAATGCTCTTCAAAGGCAGCCCCATTGCAGAACTCCAAATGGAAGGTTATGAGAGCATGAATTACAGTCAACAGAGCCTCTTGGTCTGGAATGGGTGCAACTGATGTACAAGTCAAACGTGCTCAAAGGCTCTTAGCCACGGCTACCATCTGCAAAGAATGAAACACAAATCTCACAGGAAGCAAAGACCAAAGTTAGATGCCTGTTTTTCCTCTGCTAGTCATTTTCCCTTTTGCAGATTAATACATTATAAAAGGAAAAACATGGACATCTTGGCTCCTTCCATTCTGTTCTGGAAGATGAGGCAGAACATTTGAATTAATTGATTCCATACTAATCGGCCATCCTATTTGGTCTCCTTCTTCTCTCTCACATCCCTTCTTCCAGCTGGGGACATGCTGTCATTAATGTCCTTTGACATCTCTTTCTTGCTGGCTGTTTAAACATAGGTTGTGTTGAAGATGGTGACCGAGATTAAGAAGATTCCTGGCATCTCCCGGGTGATGTATGACTTGACTTCGAAACCTCCAGGAACGACTGAATGGGAGTAATTACTTCCCTCCCCTTTGAAAGTACTGTATGCAGTTTTAAATTATATCAGAAACCATTCCCAGTGTTGACATGCAGTACTGTGAAAAGAGTGACTGGAGCGGCTGCTACATCTTATGTGATTACTGTTTTCTCTCCTGGAACATAATCTGCAAATTAAGAGTGCTGATGAGGGTGGGGGAAGTCAGCTCAATGGGGCTGAGGACATGTACGGGTAAATAATTTAGGGCAGCATTGCCTACGTGCAGACAGAATCATATTGCTTTGCCTTTTTTGTCTTACAGCCTCTTCCTGTTTTTTGTGTATTTACTGTTAAATGTCATTTCAATGTCTCTTTTTTTTGTATACTGTGTAAAAAGAGACAATTTATTTACATTCACCGACCCCATTGTTAGAGCTATTAATAATGTAAAATGAAAAAAAAGTGACCAACTGCTTTTGAAACAGATTTATTATAAATAAATATTTTGCCAAATGGAGTAGTGAGTATTGTTGAATTGTAGATTAATGTATATTTATTTTCTGTAAATTGTAGTACATGTTCCATATCATTTGGCATTTTAAGGTCATGGCAATAAGTGTTGATGTATTCAAGAAATATATCCAAATAAGAACTATATTCTACCCCGCCCCACCATCCCCATTCCCCACTTTTTAATATTTTCAAAACAAATAACTTTTTAAGGATGTTAAATCATATGTCTTCCCACACTATGTAGTTACGATCGATATTTAATATACATGAAATCAGCTAATTGGGGAAAAGCAGTGTGACACTTGTCACAGCAGCTATCAAAACTGCTGAGTTATGATCGTTTTCTTTTTTACACTTTTCTTTTAGTCAAATCTTTTGGCTTTCTGTTTTATGTGAGACTTCCTATTAAAAGCATGGAAATGCTGCATTTCAAACACATTTACCAAGCTGTGTTTAAATATTAGCTTGATTTTTATATGATTCGTATTTAGAACCATCTTGGTAAACTTGAGAATGAATGAGTTGCTTTATTAACACCATTTGATGATGGTTACCACTAAGTTAAAAAGGTGAATATAGCTTACATCCAGTGTATTGAGTCTGAATCAAAATAAAACTGTTTCTTTAGTATTTTGTTTGGGAAACTAGAACAGAGGAAATACCAAGTTATGAGTTGACTCTTCTACACGTCGTGCCATAGCTTTTGTGACTCATTCTGGATACCTCCCAGTGCATTGCAAATCAATACAAACTATGAAATTTTGCTTAAACAATACAGAAGAAGAAAGTAATATTGAAAGAATGATGCTGGCCACACACTTGCAATGACCTATTGATTTATGTTATTGGATTTAAAGGACTTGGATAAATTGCAGACTTCCCTTGCTGTACCAGCTAGTTTACTGTGCCACACAATTATTTACAATTTCTTCAAGATTGTTCTCATGGAGATCTTGTAGTGACAATACAAAGAGTAGAAGTAGTGTTCATAATGTCCAATCTACCTACAATCCATGATCGGTATCCAAATTATTCTCTAGGAAAATTTCTGAGTAAATGTCATATCTGTAGCATCTTTTGAGTAGTAACAACTTCATTCCCTATCTTGGATGGGGAATAGAAATTCAGAAATGATTGAGGGAATTCTTCCTAATCATTCAAGTTCAAGGGATGTTTACAAATCTATTTGTGGGTCTTTATATTTGGGGCTTGGGCAGCAAAACTGGCTGTTTTCAATGCTTGTTTTAAGCTGGCTTAAAATTCAGATTTATCATAATTAAAGTATAGCCTGGGAAAAAGAAGCTTAGTTACAGTCAGATAAGTCAGAGTTTTAACTTAAATAATGAAGTTTGCAGTTGGAGTTAAAATGTTTTTGTTTTCATATTCATTTACTATAGACATGCACACATTGTCAAATTCTGTGGGTTTTAGATTAGTAAATTTATTACGCTTTGTTTTGTTAAGATAACAGTGGATTTATTTTTAAGCTGGATACATGAATAAAATGGAGTTGGGAAACATAAGGAATATTATACTAGAGGAAAAATAAACACATATAAAGGTGCATAAGTAAATTGTTTAAATGAAGACATCAGTGTTGTACAGAAAAGGGACTGTACATAACTAGTATAATACAGAAAATTATTCCTTTCTCTTAAACCCATACTGGGATTCAGTTTATGCTGACAATGGAATGTGGACTACACTTAAATGGCCAGGCTTCCAATTCTTGAATGTATTTCATAGTATTGATTCCCGTAATCAAAACCAGCTGCAGAAAACAGGCTTGTGGTCCAGGAGGGAATGTGTAACCTGTAGCTTATGAATGCAGATGCCCTTGCTAGATTTGTTTGCCCTCTGGTCTTCAGTAAGACATGTCAACTGTTTTCAAAGGCAATTGTGTAGGGAATTATTCCTAAAACTCTCAGTTAAAAAAAAAATCTGTAAATGATAAAAGTACTGTCAGCCTTAATTTTTATCCTCAAATAAAAGTGAACCCATTTGGATACTTCTGTGATTTATTTTCTGTCATCATTCTTTATGATGCATTCTTTTTTTCTTGTGTTCTTTCATTCTAAATCAGATTTTGGACACACTGGTAGAAGTTTTAAAAGTTGTGGTTTCAACTTATTTGAAAAGAAGGGCTCATCTGAATAAGGTAGTAATGGATGGAAACATTAGTCTAGCTTGTAAGGCTCTCCTGTTCAATCCGTGAGTGTCTGAATGGGCGCAATCTTCTTAAAATGTATCTGTTTCTTTCATGTCTCATTCTCATTTGAGAAGGCGACGTAAAATGGGGAGATGTTGATCCTGTTAAGATCAGTATAGTCATATATTGAAATGCTGGAATATCTTAAGTGAAGCCCAGGTATCATGTCAATGCGTGATGTGATTTAGTAAGGACTGGTGCACTGTTACAGTTGGGCTGGAGATACAAGTAGTCATCCATATTGCTTGAGCAGATTTGCCATGGAATTACTATGACGCAGTAGTTTATCTTATTTTATTTATTGAATCTACCAAAACAAAAAACCCACCACCACATGGATATAGTAGAAAAACAAATTGAGGAATTAGCAAATTACAAACATCTTGGGAAATAATTGAATTTCTAGACATAATGGGCTATGAGAACAGTCTGATTAGAAAAATCCGAGTTCAAACAAGAGAAAGCTCTCAGAAGGAACTCTCAATGTTCTCTGGAAAGTAAAGGCAGGGGATAGGAAGTACTTTCAGTTTTGCAAGATTATTGTCAACCCTTTGAGGTAGTCCAGATGCAGGAAACCAAAATCATAAATACTAGTACCATTTTTATTACAAGGTTGCAACAACAGAATCTGGCATTGGGTTTATTCAGAAACTGCTGTTAAATATATGCAGCATGAACTCAGATAGTAAGCTCTAAGTATAAACTTCCAGTACAGGTAGCCCTCAACTTATAAACACAATTCAGCCCAAAATTTCTATTGCTGAGTAATACATTTGTAAACTGATTTTTGTCCCATTTTGTGACTTAACTTGCCACAGTTGTGAAATGAATCACTGCAATTGTTAAATTAGTAACACAGTTGTTAAGTGAATCTGGTTTCCCCATTGACTGTGTTTGTCAGAAGGTTGTGAAAAGGAATTACATGTCCCCAGAACATTGCAGCCCCCATAAATCTCAGTCAGTTGCCAAGCATCTGAATTTTGATTACATGACCATGGGGATGCTGCAATAGACATAAGTGAAAAACTGTCATGTCACATTTTCAGTGCTGTTGTATCTGAACAGTCACTAAAAATGATCTGTAAATCGAGGACTAGCTGTACAGCCAGTTTAGTGGTTAAGGTACCAGACTGGTTTTTGGTTTGATTAATGAACCTCATCTTTGAAACAGTCACTCTTCTGCTCTTAAATCACTTCCAAATTTATTCTATGTAACTTTTTATAGATTCGTTTCATTCAGTCAGTCCACAGTGGTGAAGAATCCAAGTCTTCGCTAATGCAGATAAAATGCTGCATTTTGTGCCTCTTTGGGGTGCTATTATCTCTGCCTGAAGCAAACAGGAAATAAAAGTTTCATCAATTATACTATTTCTTTGTTTTTCTGTATAACTTAGGCTGCTATTTGGGACCAGCTACTGGAGGAAGAAACTATGTGCTGAATTTAAAGTCTTAAGACCCTAATTCTAGTTCTGTTAATGCTTTATAAGAATTCAGAATCAGCAACATCCTCTTTTGTAGAAATGGAACAAATAAAATTAATAATGCATTTTGAAAAATTAAAGCTAACTAACATGCATGGTTCTTTTCAACAAACAATCATTGTCATGTTGAATAAAGAACTCAAGTTCTTCCCCAACAGATTACAACCTTTAAAAATAAGGGGGAAGAAACCACAACTGTTCAGATGTTGGAGAGAATAACAGGACATCCATCACAATGGCAAAGGAAGAATGTAGGTGATTTACCAGTTGAGGCTTGGAAAATGCAAAAAAGAACTATTGTACACTTCTCAGAGGCACTTTTTATGATATAGGTGGCTATATAAATTTAATTAATAAATGCAAAGATACCTGGATCTCCACCTGAATATAAAAAACTATAACTGAGTGTTTTGAGACATCTGGGGGAATGTCAAAAAAATCAAGATGGCAGCCCAGCTGAGTGCGTAATGCTTTGCCCTGTTGACATGCATTATACGTAAAAAAAAGGACCAGATTTTTAATTACAGTCACTTTCTTGCCTTTGATGCACATGTAGATGCCCTTGGCTATGTTCAGAATATATGCATAACTGTGTCCTTAAATGGTGCAACAGTGCTTTTTTTTTTAATAGGATCATCCTCTACTTCACCACTTCCTGCCTCTGCAAATTCCCAAAGTACACTAGGTTAGTTATTGAGTTATCTCAGTCTTATAAAGCTTATACAAGACAGCTAATTTCTGCTTAGTCTTTCCTTCTTGCTTCCGGTTAGAGATAAGTTGAGATAACTGGTTAAAGTAGACCAGCAGATGGAGAGAGGGCTAAATTACTCAGCTATAATAAACTCATCTGTTTCTCCTCACATATAGAGCTTATATATATATGTATCGTCAAAAGAACTAGATAGGATTATAGCTAACTCTGAGGGACACTAAATCTGATTCACATTATATAAAGCCATGGATTGTTTAATCATGTCTAATTGGATAAACTTGGATTCATGCAATGTGCTAAGTTAAAATCAACCATATTATGACTCAGTATTTTGGGTGACCATGTTCTCAAACTAGAATCATATAACGTGTGAGTTCATATTTAGCTTAACAAAGTTTATTAAACAGAGCTGAATTCACACATTATTTTAAGGCAAATGCAGCCACATTATGTTTTTAACACAATGGATTAAAGCTTTGAAAAATGAAATAAACTGGGCAGATGATCAATCACACTGACCCCAAGCCATAATTCTGAATCCTTACTGAAGCAAATCTTACTAACTGGTATTATTTAGGAGTTGTGTGCAGGATTACTCTATCAAAGCTCAGATTTAAAAAATGAGATGCAGGGGACTAAGATATAGTTTCATAATCTGTAAAAGTCTAGGTGTTGATTCTTTAAAGATATAGAGGGGTCCCCTGAGCAATTTGTGTTTCCTGCAGCCTCAGATGCTTTACTGTTACTGGCAGATTAAAACTGTTCAGTGATGAAGGTTTCTAATGAAACTAAAGCTGTAGTCCTTAATAAATCCTTATTAAATAATCCCCTGGCGACAGGAAACATGTCATAAAATGATACATAATATCTCTAAGTTCTCTGGAGAAAAAAATTGCATGTACTAATTTTCAAAAGGAAACTAAATTCAGCTGATTTAGAGAAGACTAGGCCATAACCCAGATGTCCATGAATTCCAGTCAAGGTTCTTACAAAAAGGTTGAAATATTAAACTTTTCTTGACTGTAAAATGTATTTTGAATTATTTCATTCCTTGAGATGGAAATGGATTTCATTTTGATCTGATCTCATTCTTTTGAAAAAAAAAAATGGGGCTCATTAAAATACAATATAAAGATAAAACAATATCTTTGTATGCCACCCAGAGTCACTGAAAGTGAATTGGGT
This sequence comes from Oxyrhabdium leporinum, assembly GCA_032468155.1. Lineage (NCBI taxonomy): Eukaryota > Metazoa > Chordata > Lepidosauria > Squamata > Cyclocoridae > Oxyrhabdium > Oxyrhabdium leporinum. Next base: position 92,563 of record JANHFL010009241.1, on the reverse strand, counting down.
GACCATATACATTTTCATAAATAAATAAATGCCCATCCCATGAAAATGTTTAAAATGAACAAGAGGGCAGTCTTCACTCTTCTGCGATTTGCTCTAGTTGTCATCTTGAAGTGTTTTATGAAGTTTTGACCCTTTGTATTTTATTTCTATTGATATTGTTTTTCCATTTACCCAACTATAAAACTCCTATCCCAAAGGTGTTTTTTCAGGAGGCAACTGGACTTTCTTGTTTTTTCTTTGAAGACGTTTCACTTCTCATCCAAGAAAATTTTTCAACTCTGGCAGGATAGTGGGAAATGGAAGGATCCTGTCAGAGCTGAAGAAGCTTCTTGGATGAGAAACGAAACAGCTTAAAAAACCCCCAAAGTCCAGTTACCTCCTGAAAAAGCACCTTTGGGACAATCATGACCTGGATGACTGAGAATCTCTACAGACTAGAAGCCTCCTATCTCCACACCAGTCAGTATAATGTTATCCATGATTGTGCCCATATCAATGCCTCAGCATTACTGACTTCTATTTGAAGAGCTGGCCAAATCAAGATTTTAAAGGAAGAGATTAAAAAGAGATAATTCATGATTTTGAAGTAGTTTATGACAGTTACAATTTTCACAGTGGACAGAATAGATCTACAGGGCTGTCAAATTCACTGCCTGCAGGCCGGATGTGTCATGTGCTGGTCACACCCACGTCGTGTTGAATGAAACTGCGATACGTCACGTGACACCGCCATGATGACGTGAGTTTGACATCCCTGATCTACAATGACTTTGTTACTATCCAGCAAATATAGTGAACAATAGCAACGGCAAATGGTATACATATCTCTTTTCTCTTTGGCAATGGCTAAGTAGTTGATATATTAGGTATCACTTCATTATTCATCCCATTTTTAAAACACTTCTGAGTAAATTATTCTTAAGGGTAAATCATTGTTCTTTGATACTCTGTCATTGTGAAAATTCATCATTCTAATTTGTAATCTCTTATGAATTCACAAGAGAATCTATTCACTCAGTTCTATAGACAAAGAATTATATCTGCAGGTGGAAAGACATTTTATCATATAGTAGATATCAATTATAATGTGAAGGAAAAAACCCTATGATATAGTTCTTCCTAGACTGTAGCATTTCCAACATAAGTCATGAGCGACAAGGAATGGCTTGTTCTTTGAATATAACCCCTTATATAGAAATTCTTACATCATTCATAAAATTTAGCATGCTCCACGGATGGGTGGGAGTAGCTAAAAACCAAGCCTTTTGAATCAAAATAAAATATGGACACTGATTAAGTCATTTCAAAATATTCATCCCTAGATTTTTTTTTCATCACTGTATAAAAGTATGTCAATGTATTTTTGAAAAAAATGGAAATAATATCAGTTCCTGGCTATATTTTACATACATTAAAATATTCAGAACATGAACATTGTAAAATGTAAAAAATGTTTGCTTGGATTATTTTATCTCTTTTATCTCTGTTTTAATTACTGTAATAGAATTTATTCAAAAGATGAATGCAGATATAGACTAAACTGCCAGACATAATATCATTCTAAGTTGCTCTATTCAAATATGACTGGGGGAACAACAAAAATCTCACATATACGTTTTATTTTCTTTGGTGATCTTTTTAATGACATTAAGCAGTGTATCGTCTTAAGCCACTTTATGGCTACGTTACATCAGTTGCTGCACATAATTAGTTGTGATATTGTAAACCCTGAACAATACATTTGCTCTACTGCCCCCCAGTGTTCCAAATGTAGAATAAAAAAATAATTCTAATCTTATTAGATGTTTTGTGCTAGTTTGTGGCAACCACAATTGTCAGAATAATAAATGCAAAGATAAATCTATGCTGATATCTCTTTCTCAGAAAGCCCCATTTTTCTGCAACTGCTTCTAGCTCATATATAGGCATACTAAGTCATTGATCTGTTTTGCAAATCATACTAAATTATGGTTTATTTTAGCCATGGTTTGTTTTAGGTTATTGAGTAAATTACAATTGGTATCATAAAAAACACAAACCCTGTGTTTTATAGTTTGGTAGTAAAATATATTAAAACCAGTAAGCCACAATATGAATAATATAGCTTTGTGAACCAGGTAAATGATAAATGTTCAAGAAAGAGTTTCAACAAACTCTGCAGTAGACCTACACTGCTTTGGAAGAAATAACACCCCAGAAAACCTGGCAATCCTGAAAGCAGTATATTTTATCCTTAATCCCATCTCTCTTAATCCTATTTTCATTTTGTCCTGACGTTGGGCATTCTGTACTTACTAAATATCCTCAATTATCTTTCTTGCTTTCTTAGATCTTTATAAACACACTTGCTCTTTTATAAAGTGGGGATTCATATGGATATGTCACTGCTGGTAATTTCATTTTAGCTGCTATATCTTTTTATTTATTTATTTGTTTGTTTGTCAAACTTGTACAAAATAGCAGATATAAGTATGAACATAAACATGAGCAAAGGAAGTAAATACAAATAAATGGGGACAATAGGACAGGGATGGTAGGCACGCTGGTGCGCTTACGCACGCCCCTTTAAGGACCTCTTAGGAATGAGGTGAGGTCCACAGTAGACAGTTTGAGATTGAAGCTGTGAGGGTTTGAGGCTGTAACAACAGAGTCAGGGTAGAGCATTCCAGGCATTAGCCACTCTGTTGCTGAAGTTGTGTTTTCTGCAATCGAGTTTGAAGTGATTTACCTTCAGTTTATATCAATTGTTTGCCCGTGTGTTATTGTGGTTGAAGCTGAAGAAGTCATTGACAGGCAAGACGTTGTAGCATTTGTTATCAGAGCACTATCCCAGACTTCCAGAATAGAATATTGGAAATTATCTCTCATAGTTTGTAGATTTTAACAAATACCTCTGATTTACAACTTAAGTGCCTAAACATCTAGCTGCAATGTTAAGTAAAACATTGGTAAGTTTTTAACTACTAAGGGAAATATTGTTATAACTTTTGGATTATTGTTTTAAATGTTGGGATTTTACTGAAAAATTCTTGTTTTTGTATTAGGAGGAGATCTCTGTTCAAAAAGCTGACTAAGCAACCATCACCTCTTCTTCATACAAGTCGGAGTTTCTCTTGTCTGAATCGATCATTATCATCAGGAGAGAGCTTACCTGGTTCTCCAACTCATAGCTTGTCTCCCCGGTCACCAACACCAAGCCTTCGTTCCACCCCTGATTTCCCCTCAGGTAAGGAATTGGTGATTAAAGATTCTCAATGAAAAAAAAAGAAAAGTTCCTCAGACACTAATCCCAGAGTTAGTGTGAAGGTGAGCTTATTTTCATGACATTTCTTGTGTTACTGTATGAGTGTCAAACATAAAACTTCCAAGGCTAGAGAAATATGATCTCTGATAATATTTAGTCTATATCAGACTTGACAATCAGCTTTTCATGATCTGTAGATTCTATGAAAATAATGTGTTCTATAATTGTTTCTAAATATTGAAATGAAAAACTTGGTAATGTCTCATATGCTATTTATTTTTTCTCCTAGGAACAAATTCTTCCCAAAGTAGTTCTCCAAGTTCAAGTGCACCCAATTCTCCAGCTGGCTCAGGACATATTAGACCCAGCACACTCCATGGTTTAGGACCCAAGCTTGGAGGATCAAGATACAGATCCGGAAGGCGCAAATCAGCTGGCAGTATTCCCCTTTCACCATTGGCAAGGACTCCATCTCCAACACCTCAGCCAACGTCTCCTCAGCGATCTCCATCACCCTTACTGGGTCATTCAATAGGAAATGCAAAAATAGCTCAGGCTTTCCCCAGTAAAATGCATTCTCCTCCCACTATTGTAAGACATATTGTCAGACCTAAGAGTGCAGAGCCACCAAGATCCCCACTGCTCAAAAGGGTTCAGTCAGAAGAAAAACTTGCTCCTTCTTATGGCACTGATAAGAAACACCTATGCTCACGCAAACACAGCTTGGAGGTAACTCAGGAAGAGGTTAATAGAGAAGCATCCCAGCGTGATATAACCCTTCAGAGTCTGGAGGAGAATGTGATGGAATCGCCTTCGGTCACACGAGTGAGGCCTGCAGAGCAAGGCTGTTTAAAACGCCCCCTTTGCAGGAAACTGGGCAGGCAGGAATCTGTTGATGAACTGGATAGAGAAAAATTAAAGTTCAAGATAGTTGTGAAAAAACAAGATCTGTCAGAAAAACAAGAATATTTGCAGAAAACAAGCACCGTACATGAACTTTGTAGTGAATCAGAAAACCCTATTATCTCATGCCTGGAAGACAAGGAGAGCAAAAAAGTGTTTCAAAAAGCTTTGGAAAGATCAAATCACTCTGAAGTGAAAATTACAGCTTTGGAGACACAGTCAACAGGTGCCATACTGAAAGACACCCTTCAGAAGAATGCAAACTTGAAGTCCAGCGAATACAGTGCTTCAGATGCATGTATGTCATGTCATAGCCCTGCACTTAATGAACTTAGTCATTTGTCTTACGATTTCAAAAGACTTTCCCCTCCATGCACATTGCTAGATGTTCTGCCTCATTCATCTGAGAAGTTGGCAAATGGAAAAGAAGGGAATGTAGATAAAAATGCATCAACAAAAGAATTCATCAAATTTGAAAGATTAGATAGTAAACTTGCAAATATAGATTATTTTCGAAAGAAAATATCTTCTGAAGAAAGTGATGATAATTCCAGTCCAGTGCTAAAGCCCAAATTGTCCACAAGCATACTGGAGTGCCAACAGCTTAATTCAGCTAAGCCTATAAATATTATGCAGAATTCCAATACACCTGCTGAAAATCCATCATTTCTCAGCAGTGCTCATGCTGCTCAGATTAGTTCTGTTCCTTTTGTTCCCCTCAAAACCTTGAACAGCAGAGCAGAACCTGGCATGGAGAAATCAACCCTGATCTCCACAGAATCATTAGCCTGGAAGAGTTCTTCAGATTACAAGTTAGAAGGAAGGGCTGTTTCTTGCTTGAAACCAATTGAAGGTACGTTAGATATTGCTCTCCTGTCAGGACCACAGGCTTCAAAGTCAGAAGTGTCTTCATATGCATTCCAAGGTGACCAGAGTATTAAAAATGATCAACTTTCCCAGTGTGACAACAGCCTGAAAGTTGAGCCATTATCTCAGAAGATGCTACCAACCATCTACCAATCCAGAGCCTATAAATCTGCTCTTTTGGAGCTGCAGAGCTCAAAGCCTAATAAAAATGTCCAGCATTCAACTGCAGCATCTGTGATGATTGAACAGCAGTCAAGAAAACCATTCTCTAGTCTCAGTGCTAATGATGACTCTTCTGTAAGGGAGACCTGTCAGAAAGAAGAGACAATCCAGGTTGGTACAAATAGTATGAAATCTAATGGCTTCCAAAATCAGAATTCTGCTGGGATAACTTGCAGAGCTACGGAAGTACAAGGAAATACTGAAAAAGGCAAGCGAAAAGAGAAGAAGCATGTTAAAGAAGTATTGGAGAGCCAGACGAAAACTGAACAGACTGATGATGGGAGGACTGCAGATTCCTCAGTGAAGAGCTTCGTTCCAGATTTGGTTTCGAATCAAGACTCTAAGCACAGTCAAAGGTATACTTTGGATTCAACTGCTCATTTACAAGCATGTGGTACAGCAAAAGTACAGGCATCAAATTCCAAGATGAAGCCCAAAGATGTCAAAGATATGCTTAAACAGCCTGCAAAGGAAGATGAAAACATCACTGGAGAATTTTCAGGAAATGAGTTTGGCATGCCTAAACTGAAAACTAATGCTTTGCTTTCCCCAAAGTGTTTCAATTCAGCTAAAATAGAAAAAACAATGGTTGCTGCAACAGTGCAAAAGGATAAGCCTCGAGACCTGGGATCAAAAGAGAAGAGGCAATCCAAAAACACACAGCCTCCAACTGTTGATAAGGAGCCTAATTTTCCTTCTAAGTCACAAAGTAGCAATTCTGATGTTCCTGCAGTAAAAGAACCATTCAACAGACCATCTGCAGCAGATGTTCCTGTGTGTTATAGCAATCAAGAAACTCTCTGGCCTGCTATGGAGAATAGCACTGTTAAATCAAAGCAGGTTCTTGATGCTTGTTCCTCTAAATTAAAACATTCTGAAAAATTTGCACATAAACCATTAGCTACACAGGTAAAAGAAAAAGAAAATGGTGCACTGGGAATGGCTGGTTCTCGAAAGGAGGGGAAAAACATATTTAAGATCACTTTGGATTCTTTCTCGCATTCTTCAAGCTCTCAGAGAAAGCTAAATAATGTACAGATACAGACAGAACAGAATGTGGTTATAGCATGTAGATCAGAACCACCAGTCCAACTCAATAGAACCAGTGCTGAAAATCAGCTTAAATCTTTTAGTAAAAGCCAGGGGACAGAGAATACCAAGCTTTTTCAGAAGGAAGAGACAGCAAGCTTAGGAGATCCAGTTGATCAAAAGCCATTCCATCTACGGAACAAGCCAAAGGTATCCACTGTGAAAGAGTATCCCTTGCTGAACAAAGAGGGAGATAAGGATTCAAGTAACCCAATAGTCTCTCCAGAAAAACAACCTGAAGGAAGGAAATGTACTGATGCACTTTATTTTCAAAGTGACAGCAGGAAATTGGATTCCAGCCTTTCTGTTTCTGCTTGTGATGCCAGAGGAAAAGGTGTGGAAAAGTCAGCCATGGGTAACAAAATCTTTCAGGACTGTAAAGGAAAAGGACATGCAAATCCAAAGCAACTGGCAGAAGGGAGTAAATCAAATCCAACAAAACACTCCTCCTTGACCTCATTGCAGAATTCGTGTCGCACGGTTGGAAACACTACAAAGCAGCTGGATGGCTCATTCAGCTGCCCAGAACCTAGACAGAAAGCCCCTGTTTTGCCTTCCTCAAAGGCTAAAGGGCTATCAGCAGCGCCGCCCCTTGAAGCAAGCTGCAAGGAAGTCAGAAAGCAAAGCAGCTTTTCTTCCTCAGCAGAGGGCAGAACAGAAATTGTGTCACTATTTAACTTTCGTTGTACTTCACCCTCTAAAGAAGAGCAAATTCTTACTTCTGATTTGGGGGGAAAGCCCAGAGGTCAGGAGAGGTCTCACTCTGCTAGCACTATGGACACAAAAGGAAGAGACCCCAGTCTGCCTCAATCTTCTGCTATAAGAAAACAGAATGTAGGTAAAGATTTGCCAAAGTCAGGGACTACAAATGACTCTCTCAATGCACTTTCATTGGACAAAGATTCTTCCCGGCAGAAACGAGGAAAAGACCCCTCAAGACACAGCCCTCACAAAAAGAGCTCTTAGTAGTTGCTTGCAAATAGGACGAAAATAGGATGAAAATCTAGTTCCTTGTCTGTCTTCCCCCCTCTCCCTCCCCCTCAAAAATCAGCACTGTGTAGTATTTTCTTTCAGAAAAAAAAACGTGTGCCACTTAAGCGGGGTCTGTAAAGAAAGACTCGAGTTTTGTTCCCCTTTCATAAATGTCTTCCCAAATATTACCGGTTAAACTGTTAGCATATGGTATTTGTATAGAAATATTTGTACAAGTTGAGAGACCTGAGGCAAAGTGGGCCTGGGGTTGCGGCTGGTCATGACAAGTTCACTGTAAATACTTAGTGTGTTTGTTTTGATTTACAGTATCCAACTGCTGCTGATTGTATTGTTTACTCTTTTTTAGAGTTGCTGCTTTGCCACCAATTCTTTGCCATGATCAAAGAAGAAACAGAATTGCTAAAGCTTAGGCCTAAACTGAACTCACAAATGCATTGCTCTAATGGGAGGATGAAAGTAGATCATTTTTTTCTTGTTCAGAATTGTACAAATCTAAGAACGTCGAAATCTAGTGCTTTCTAATGAGTTTAGATGTATAGTTTTAAGACCTACAGATTCATACTTTAGTTGTTGAGCTAGACTTACTCATTTAAACCAGTGCTTCTTAAACTTGGTAACTTTAAGATATGTGGACTTCAACTCCCAGAATTCCCTGGCCACCCATGCTTGCTGGGGAATTCTAGGAGTTGAAGTCCACACATTTTAATGCTTTGTAAATTTAAGAAACTCTGGCTTAAATGAACAAACTATGGTTCTTTAATGCACAGTGATTGTCTTCGTTTAGTGTTGGTGTTAGGAAACAGAAAGAACTTCCGTTGTCTTCTCACATAAAACTTCTTTGCTAGAGGACAGGTTTTGAATAACAGGAAATGTTCCTTTTTCTTCATGACATATGAAGCACGTATCTTTATTAAGGTCATATTAAGTATGGTTTGACCTTTCTGATATGATACTTATGTGGAAACAAATCTCTTAGGACTACATTTCATCTTTGCTATCATGATACATAAATTTGGTCATTTAGCGGTTCAGTTTTCTTTGCTGTTTTATGACAAAAGTGGTGAAGGGATGCATTTTCCATCATTTTATCTAGATAATATATTCCGTACCATAATAACATTTAAATACTTAGCTGGGGCCTTACATTGTAGATTAAACTTGCTGTTTTTCCGCAAGTGATGCTAGAATTCACATTCTGGTTGAAGTATCTTAAGTATCTGTAAACATTTCATAGCATGATATTTATTTGTATAGAAAAGAAGTTAATTTTTTAAAACAAAAACATTTTTAGATTAAAAGGGGAGAACATGCTGGAGCTATTTGGGGCAAGAATGTGAGCTTTTTTTTTTTAAATTTTCCTAAGCCTTACTTTAATTTCATGATTCATGAAATAAGTTTAAACGGATGACATTTGAAGGCAACTTGATTTGGTTGGAAACTTAGATAAAAACATCAAAGGTTATGATAGACAAGAATGTTAAAATGAGAAGAGAATTCATTAGTTTTTCTTCCGTTTTATATAACCTTATATAAGTCCATTTAAAGTTGAGTCTCCTCCAGGGCATTTTTCCTGTTTCCTAACTACAGCCAACCAAGCATAACCTAATTATGAACTGACTGTTTATAAGATCTTTACAAGTGTGTTAACTGCATTTCCCTAGGGAAGAAATAAACCAGGTGGGATTTGTTCATATTTATAAGCCTCAGAAAATGATAGCAGCAGCCAGTTTCTAAATGTCCATTGAGTGGTAGTATATTCATTTGCCACTCATGAATTATTTAAAACAAGCAAAGAAGGGAAAATACTCTTCAAGTATTCCTGTCGTTTATAGTCTGAATCTGTGCTTAGAGAATAAAGCTGAATGCAAATGCACACCCAAATCAAAATGTTGTTCTCTGGGAAGTTATTTCATAGTTTACAGTTACTTGTATTGGGGGAAGAAAACCCTTTCACTTTTTTTCTTTAAAGCACATTTAGCTATCTTGTTTACAAATCTATCTTTTAATGTATATTTTGTATATAGTGCTTTATCACTTTTGCCAAATATTTCCCCTCATTTTGAAAATACGGTAGCACCTGAGTTTGCATTCATGTAATTCCTTGTTCGTTAATGTTTACCTTAAAGTGAACTGTTAGAGGTCCTCTGAATTGTGTATTACTTGTCAGTCTTTGTGTGGCTGTATATTATAATGTCCATTTGTAGTATCCCCTACTGTTAATTATCAAATTATATTAAAAAATGGTTAGGATTTCTGCAATAAAGTATTTGCAGTCTTTTTTTTTTTAAGAGACCCCCATGATTGTCATAAAAATTGCCTATTAAATGCAAATATTTATACTTGGAAGTTGGAGAACATTGAAATAAAAAAAGGGCATGAAAGAAAACTGAGTTTGTTTCTTGAACTGGCTTTCTTGAATTCTAAAATACTACATTTTAAATATTCAGGATTTAATAGAACAAGAATGTGCATGAAATATTTTTTGTTACGTTGATAAGTACAATGTGTACCAGAGCTCCATGTGAATTATGTGGAGGAGGCTATAAGAAAAGGAAAGAGATTGGTAAACATTCTGTTTCTTGGAAATGCAATATGATTTATTCTTCAGTGAAATATGAAAGAGTGACAGAAGAAAGATTATTGATCATAGACTTAGTGGGTTGTAAATTGAGAATAAGATGAAAAGAGTAAATCTTTATAAAGATATAAAAAAGAGGAACAAATAGCAACATTTCCAATAAACTTGAAATCATATATATGAGAAATTCAGCAACCAAATTAGAGTGTTTTTCAGTACACAAAGACTTTAATTACTTTATTTATGACCATATATGTTATATACTCACTTTGTCCAATGGCCTGAATAAAGATATAGAAGTGTCAGCACATCCATTCTGACTCATGACATTTTATGGAACTGAGAAATGATACAGCTATGTGAAGAAAATTGAGGATTCTTTTTATTCCATCATTGTGACCATGGAATAAATAATAATACAGCATAAGATTGTTGGAAAGAATACCAGGCATTATCCAAGTGGAAACTACCTGGTTTTCAAATAGTTTATTTCCCTGGGTTACAGATTTGTACAACGTTGTAGACTTTAGGTCATAAAGTAAATTTCCAGGAGAAAAGTTTTACATATCATAGAAGAAAAGAAAAGCATATTGCACTGGCATCTAATTATTCAGGAAAAAAAATGAAGAAATTATTCCCAAGGAACTGGATGCTAACTCTGGAAGTATCACTAGCATTTTATGGGAGATTATTTTAGGCCTCTGTTACTAGGCTACAAAGATATTTTTCACCACTGAGCTCTGTATAGAAAGTTGAGATAAATTAATAAACCAATATCATATCATGATCATTGATCAAATGTTATGGAGTATAGTATTTTGAGTGGATGGAAAGGTGGAATGATCTGATGGCATGTTTGCCATATCCCAAGATGTGTAGGTGCAATGAATACTGTCAAAATTGCGGCTGAATAGGTAGGAAATTTGCTGACAATTGATGTATCTAAAAAAAAATATGACTTCATTTGAACATGCTAATAAACGGCACTAATAAGGAAGTATTTACGGTTTATCAAATACAACTCTGTTCTACATCCCCACATAATATTCCAAACAGTATATTTTATTATTTTAATATGTTTACACTAAAGGTAATACAATTGGTCAGTTTCTGTCATTAAAACAATATCTGGATTTTTTTTCTTTAAAACCAAGTAGTTTTGTTTTGAATTAGAACATTTTGATGAAAATACCATAAAGCTTAATGAAACAATTTATAGACTTCAATATTATATTAATTTTAGTAAATTTTATTACCTTATTTTTTTAAAAAAAATCAGTTGTAGGCCTGCCCATTCTTTGTTGTACAGAATATTTGTGTTAGTATATTTCAGAATGATAGCAATAAATTAATATATATTCTTGTTTTTTTGTTACATATCAGAGTAAAGGTTTTTGTTATTTTCTAGCAAGGCATTTCCCATGAAATTACATTAGCTTTTGAAAATATAATTGTTGTGTGAAATTCTGTGTTAATTCAAATTTGAATTGCAGAAATAATCATGGATACATAAAAATAACCCAAATTTTCCCCATTGCTTGATAATTTCTCAGCCAAAAATTAATCAGTTCTAACTTTGACTACAAGCCTATGTATTAAATTTAGCTTAATTTATAAACTTAAGTTTTCATGCATACGTGTACCTCTCTCACACAAATGTACATGCACAATGTACAACAGCACAAAACAACAATTGACAAATGAAGGTAAAGTCTCTCTCAAAATACAAGCGGTCTCCAGATTAAGAACAAGTTCCATTCTTAAATTGGCTACTTCTACTTTTTACACGGGTCAGAACTTGTACTTACAAACTGACTGCCTATTACTAAAAATGGTGGATGGCATTGTCCTTCCTCAAGTTTGTTAAAAACTGAACTGTGCAATGTTGCCATGAACCTGAAAATAGGCTGCATATTAAAAACGGGGCTTCAGCAGTTCACTGGCTTGAAGAAGGAGAATGTGGTCCACCATTTTTAGTAATATCCCATTATAAGTATGTTGTAAGTCATTCTTATCCTGTAGACCTGCTGTACAGAAAGCCTATATATTGGCTCAAACAGGCGTTTTCTTATAAATATCCATGCTTAATGCAGAGAAAATGAATGCATACATGGTTGAGAATGCATGTAACTTTGGGAAAGGATAGAGTAGCATGGTGTGCCCACGAACATAATCTCTTTCTAAAGAGATTATAAAAAAAATAGCCACAGAAAATAGGCAATAAAAAAGCACAGTTACAAGATTTACATTAGCACATATTTACCAAATGAATCAGTTTTTATATATTGATTTCTGCTTTTAAACCTTGAAAAGTATATGTTTGTTCTTTTTTAAATATACAAAGCTAGTAGCGATAGCGATAACACTTAGACTTATATACCACTTCATGGGGCTTGTATAGCCCTCTCTAAGTGGTTTACAGAGTCAGCATATTACCCCTAACAATCATTTTACCAACCCTGGAAGGCTGAGCCAAGCTTGAGCTGTTGAGAATCAAGGAGTGAGTTAGCCTGCAATATTGCATTCTAACCACTGCGCCACTATGGCTCATTAGTAGACCTGGATATATTAAACATTTTGAGTTATGTCCACGAATTTTGATAAGAAAACATTCTGATTTTCAATTATAGTCTGTCACTTTTTTAGCAGCAAAAAAATGCAATTATAATCTACAGAAATGAGCCAAGATCAGAATCTCTTAACTATATGCTCCTCTAATGATTAATTTCACACAGACTAGGAAATCATCATTTTAAAAAAGAGAAGAAAAACCACCATGATCAATATCCTTAGAGTTACTCTAGAACAGGGATCCCCCCGGACTGTGACCTGTTGGGAACTGTGCTGCGCAAGCAGCTGACGAACATGTGAAGCTCCATTTGTGTAAGTGGTGGGTGTGCATGCAAAACCATCCCCTCCACCCTCCCACTGTCACCATCATTGCCGGTCCATGGAGCTAGAAAGGTTAGGAACCACTGTTCTAGAAGATAGAGTGCAAAAAAGGACTGTAGACTTAATCATTGAAGCTGAACGATGCTTTAGCATTACAGGTAAAACATGTTTACGTTTTGTGAAATGTAATAGAAGGCATAAGACATACTTCATATTCATTTAGAAGAAGAAACAAACCTAATAAACCAGTGTAAAAAAAAAGTGTATATTCTGGTATAGTAACATACTGGTATTAAAACCTTTACAGATTTTGGGGGAAAGAATATTTTGTATATATTCTAATACAATGATGGCGAGCCTTTGGGGCTTGGCATGTCAAAGATTTGAAAAAATAACTAACTTGACTCTCCTGTCGTGTCACCGCCATCCCCATCTACGAACAAAAGAGAAATAATTCTCTACATATTTATTTTTAAATATGTTTTTAAAAATACAGTCAAATCATGTATGGTGCTGTGTATTTTATATAAAGAAACATCAATTGCAAAAATGAAATATGAGTAAAACAAACTAATTTTTGGAGGGTCCAGGGTCTGCGCAAGAGCACGGCTTCCATAGCCTCCAAAAATTGTGTGAAGATTGAGTGTGCTTTCAAGAATAGTTTTTGTTGGGTGATGGTCACCAAAAACTTTTAATTAGGTGAAAACCTGCAGGAATTTTCAGAGTCAGTTTAATGTCAGGGTTCCAAGTAATAAATCCATTTCAAGCAACACTCCATGGTAAGTAGATTCCTCAAAGAATAGCTTTATTGGAAATATCATATTGGCACATATCTGGTGAAAATTGACTCTGAAAAGTCCCGTGGGTTTTTACCTAATTAAAAGTAAAAGTTTTTCTCTCAATCCCAAACAGTCACATGGTCCAATAAGGTGCTGTCTGAAGGTCCAGTGACATCACTCCTTCCTCTGACCAGGTGTGAGAACCTCTTTGGTTCCCAAGAGAAAGTATTTCATTTTGACTAAACAACTCCATCTATCTCTAATCCCCCCTTCCTATCCCTCAGCTCCAGTGTGGTAGCACTGAAGCCCAAGATGGCTTTGGCCAGGCCAGCTTCAGGGTTGACAGTCATGGTGTGTCACTTTTGCCATGCATGTCAAAGGTTCGGTATCACTGTTCTAATGTGTAAAAAAAGGTTTCAGAGATAACGAAGGCCATACAATCTTCATACTTTTACATAATTAAAACAATTGGAAAGTTGAGTTCTCTCCTGTTTTCAAGAATATGTTCTTACTATGTTCTTCTGTCACAACAATGAGGGCCTGGGGTATTCTGTTATCACCTAACTTATTGAGAGAATGAAATTAGACATACAACAGTTGGAAAATGCAATACTAAACAACACACACTGATTTCCCTCCTTTGCAACCATTTTTCTCAAAACTATGTTGTCAGAATTAACTGATGCAATATTGATATAAAAAGAAAAAGAAACACCCACTGATATTAAAAAATGCCTTTCTATTAAGAAATATATTTGTACATTTTAAAAAATTCCTGCATACTTACTTTCTCTCAAAAGCTTCTATCTGTTACGATTTTTGCTTTAAAGCATACATGATCAAAATGAGGGTCACTACAATTACTATTATCACAACAAAAGTAATCAATGCTATTTGTGCAGTGCTATATCCACAGGACAGATTTATAGAGAAAACCTTATTGCCTGCTAGTGATTTTGGCTCAGCACACAAGGTCTGTTCAGAATCTTCCATTTTATCTATGTTCTGCTTGTACCAAGTTAATAATCCAATATTAGAACAGGTGCATTCCAGTGGATTGTAACTTAAATTGATTATACTCTGACCAGATAGTCCAGTCAACAAATCATGTGGGATAATATGGATCCTATTATTGGCAAAATTGAGATAAATGTTCCTGAGGCTGTAAAACACATCCGAAGAGAATGCAGCAAGATTGTTATGGTTCAGATCCACATGTTTTAACTTGCTGAAGGCAGAAAATGCTTTAGCTTCTATAACCATCAATTGGCAAGAAGCTAAAGTTAACACCTCTAGATTGGGTGCTTTCTGAAGAAAGTTGTCATTGAAAATGGTGCCAGATTTAAAGGTATTTCCATTCATATTTAAGACAATAAGGCTGCTTAGATCTTGCAAAATATTCTGCTTGCTCGTATCAATATGAGAGAAAGAAAGGTTCAGGATCTGCAAAGAATGTAGATTGTGGAATGGGCCTTGAGGATTATTGATGATAATATGTGTAAAAGAGAGATCAAGAACTTTCAAGTTAGAACATTCGCTAAATGCTGTGTTGTGGAATGAAAGTTTTCTATTGTGGCTTAAATTGAGGTGTTGCAATCCAATCAGACCATGAAGTTGGTTGCTGCAGCAGTCTAGGCTTTCTATTTGACTCCCACTCAAATCAAGGTGTTGAAGCTTTGACAAGGATTCCAAACATCCAAAACTCAAGTTCATGGTGTTATAATTCTGCTGGATATAGAGATGGGTAAGAGAAGGGAAAGCAGAAAAGTGGATGTCGCAGAGATTCAAAAAGTCATTCCAACTGAGATTTATTTTTTTCAGTAAATTCATCTGAGGAAGGCTCCGTAGCTCAGAAAGGGAGGTGTGGGTCAAGTCCAATCTTTTCAGTTTGGACAAACATTGGAAAGTGTCACCAGAAGGTTCTAGGAAAGAGTGATACTGTAGAGTGAGATAGTCTACAGAGATATTGCATATGCCTTGCAATGTGCTTTCTTGAATGGGAAGGCTGTCTACACCCCAAAAAGTGCCAAGCCAGAGGATATCAGTGCTGACACCTTGCAATCCATCCAAGATCACTGAAATATTACTACAACTGCCAAAGTCCAAACTGTAGAAAGAAAATGAACTAAAAGCCTTGGGCTCTATGTGCATAATCTTGTTGTCCCTAAGATTGAGAGTTAGATTGTTAGCTTGTTTTAATGCCTCTATGCCTCTAGTTGATATTGTTTGTATATTGTTCATCTGTAAATCCAAGTGTTTGAGTTTTCTAGTTGGAAAATCCGATAATAGCTCCAATGTTTGGATATGGTTGCTTCCTAGTAACAGTGTTTCTATGTTGTATAGATCCTGCATTGGAATAAATGCTAATTTAGTGATCCCTGTTTGGGTTAGATCAAGATGCTTCAGACACTGAGGACCCATAAATGCTGTTGAGGCCAGAAAGAGAAGATTGTTTCCAGTAAAGATAACAGTCTCCAGGAAAATATTGCTTTTGAAAGTGTCTTCATATACCCAATTAATCTGACACCTTTTAAAACAAAACAAAATCTGGTATTAAAACAAAGCACAACTGTAGATATAATTGAAATAGATGCCCTATTTTTGTTTCAGTAGGTCATTAGGTAACTAGGTAGCAAAATGAAGTATTTTTATTTTTAAAATCAATTTAGAGACCCAATCAACACTGACAGATTTTAGATGGTTATCAAAGCACATCATGATATGTCTGCTTAAACAAGACAAATACCTATCAATTACAGGTTCAGGAGGAGTGTGCAAGCTTGCAAACTCTGATTAAAATTTATTAAAATTTATTTTCTTGAGTGAATCCTTGAAAAACACTATAGAAAGTAAAATTTCTACATAAAAGTACAGGATAATTTCTGGTAACATTTTAAAACTAATGTCAAATACTACAAGAAATAAAAGCTGCCATGTTGACAGATGTACATAAATGTACACATACAGAGTCAGCGCCTTTATTATCAAACAGCTCCAGGTTTTCATGTTTTCTAGAACTATACTTCTTGAAGTATAGAACTATTATTGAGACATTTAGAACTTCATCCACCAGAGCAATATATATGAGAAAACCTGAGAGCATAAAAAAAGATATGGAAAAAAAATATAGATAGTCCTCGACTTACAGCCACAATTTAGCCCAAAATTTATGTTGCTAAATGAGAAATTTGTTCAGTCAGTTTTGCTCCATTTTATGACTTTTCTTGCCACATTTGTTAAGTGAATCACTGCATTTGTTAATTAGTAACACAGTTGTTAACTGAACCTGGCTTTCCCATTGACTTTGCTTGTCAGAAGGTCACAAAAGATGAATCACATGACCCAGGGACACTGCAACTGTTATAAATATGAACCAGTTGTCAAATATCCGAGAGTAAATCACATGACCATGGGAATGCTGAAATGGTCATAAGTGTGAAAAATGGTCAGAAGTCACTTTTTTCAGTGCTATTGTAACTTTGAACTGTCACTAAATGAACTGTTGTAAGTTGAGAACTCCCTGTACTGATGGAATAGGCCCAGCAGACTTGAGTTCAATTCCATATTTAACTACCATGGTTTACTAAGAAATTTTTAGTCAGCCATTTTCTCTCAGCTTGGTCTACCTCACAGAGTTATTGTGAAGATAAAATGGTGGGGAAGAATAGTGATGTGAACCATCTTGAAATTTTGAAGGGAAGACAGAATCTAAGTCTATTTCCCATAGTATCTGTTCAGCCTGTGTGCTCCAATAGAGTTGGCTTGCCTCAGGTCCTGTCAGGTAAGTGATGCTATCTAACTACTGACAAGCAAAGTCAATGTGGAAGCCAGATTCACTTAGCAACGGTGTTACTAATTTAACAAATAGAGAAGGTGAACCGTCTCTGTTGCAGCGTCTATCTATTGCAATAGCTTCCCCTGGGAAATTCATATGCCCTCCACTTTGTCCGCTCTCAAGAAATTCTTTAAAACCAGTTTTTCTAGGTTTTGATTCATCATTTAAATGAATGCCTTTAAATGGGGGTGCTGTCGAAGGATGTCATGTTGTTTTTTTTATGCAGTGTTGTTGTTTTTTTACTTTGTGAAACTTCCCAAATCATTCTGCAATTGGGCAGTATAAAAATTCAACCAACGTACCTACCTTGTTAAATCTAAGTGCACCAGGGCCTTCAGCCTGCTGAATGTTGATTGCTGAAGCAAATATAGGAAGTTGAAGCTGAAATCAAGAACTTCAGTTGTGAAAGGCAGTTGTTCTGGAAGGTCTCTCAGTCCTAAACCTTCACAACTGTAGCTTCTATTAATAAAAATCTGTAAAAATTATATATCAAGTTAGATACCAGTATATCAATACAAGTCGTCCTTGAGCCCAGATTTTCAGTTGCTAAGCAAGACAGTTGTTAACTGAGTCATGCCCCATTTTATGACCTTTTTGCCATGGTTGTAAGCAAATTACTACATTTGTTAAGTGAATCATGCAGTTGTTAAATGAAATTGGCTTTCCCCATTGACTTTGCATGTCAGACTTCTATGCCTATGAAAGTTGAAAATGACAATCCCAGAACTCCTGGATAATGCAACCATCATAAATACATGCTGGTTGCCAAGCACCCAAAGTTTGATAACATAACTTTGGAGATGCTGCAATGGTCTTAAGAGTGAAAACTTTTTTCAGTGCCACTGTAAGTTTGAAAGTCATTTAACGAATGGTTGTAAATTGAGGACTACTAATATACGTGAATGTATTATATGTATGTCTCCAGTTTTATGTTTTTAATAAAACCATTGTATTTTAAGTAAATATGCCAACATGTAGCTAAATATGCCAACAGAACAAATCTGAAACCTAACCCTAACCCTAACTTTTTTTTAAATCTCTATCAGGGACAAACTAGAGCTATCATTAGAAATGACAATGCTAGGAATCCGATGTAAACTTTCATTACCTCTGTGGAGGGAGGGTAAATTATAAAGGTTACACCAAATTAAACACCTTTTGGAATGAATAACAAGGGCCACAGAATGACATTTTGTCTCTCTGTTTAACATTTATTTTAAAAACTAATGCTAATAGTATTTTTCTCAGTTATTGACACTTCGCTAAAATTTATATTAATTCCATTTGTCTGCTGCTGCTGCCATATAATGGACAAATTTTTAAAAATACAAAAAAGACCATCAGTATTACGTGACAAACAACAACCAGATGAATGATATTGAAAATTCATGATTTCATATGGTGTTATGACATGTGGTTTATAGGAGTTTTTGATAATGTCTCGTGTACAATGAAGAGCTCAATGTGAAATAGCAATCTCACATAGAGGCTTTCTACTCATTTTTAATGCAGAGAGTTCACAATAAGTTGACAGTTCAACAAATGATAAATGATTGAAAAATTATGGTTATACAATGTGTGCATGACCTTGAAAACATTTATAAAAATATTATAACTGTTGATGGGATTCCCTGCCATATTGCACAATAAATAACTGTAAGTAAAACACACTGCATTCAATTCTAGTGTGAATTTCTCAAAATCGTGGAGAAAACATTGCTAAATACAATAATTACAGAACACAATTTTCTTCAGCTAGGATATAATTTTCCTGTCAGGAAGAGAACAATTAGAAATATCATTAGAAAGTAAACAGAAAAAGCATATGTAAAGACATTTATTTCTATAAAACATTTTTAATAGTGTTAATTTCTTTCCATTCAAAATACCTTATCTAGATACTATAGAACAACTTGATCTACTACAAATAAGTACTGCTGCACTGTTTTAGATGACACCTGGAAAAAGCATCCTATGGAAAATGACAATGTAAAAAAATCACAAATTCTCCATACATTTGTTGGAGGCAGCCACAGCCACCCAAAGAATCTTCTCTCACAGAAAGTTGCAAATTCACTAGCCCATCACAGCAGGTTTAGAGGACAGAAGATGGAATGAAGGAATTCATGGTGGAGGGACAGACAGAACTAATGATCACCTGGATCAAAAAAAGTATTTCTTGCTTATCTTTTCTACAGGTAGGAGCTGATTTTCTGTCCTATGTTTCTAATATTATAGAGCCCCTATTTTCCCCTGTGGGCATTTGCTTTTCTGAAAATTACTCACTCTAAGCTATTTTTTGAGTTGTTGAGGAAATGTAATATTCATTACATTTGAAGAAATGTAAGATCATATTCATTCATTCATGTATGTAAGAAAAAAATCCCCTAGAAAATAAATTGAAATAAATTGATAAAATTGACTCTAAACATTTCTTATCTAGATGTCAATGTATTTTTTACCTGTTTACTTGCTTGCTTGGTTTTTTTTACACACACACACACACACATACACACACTCACACACATATCTGAGAACAACTTAGGAACATATTTGTATTACTATATTACTGAGGCTATGAATTTTGGAGCAGATCAAACTGATTTCATGGAACATTTAAGTCGATATAGATTATTATAAATTGATGTGCCATAACATTCTTTTTGAAAAATAGGAGTTTGTATGGGGGACAGAGAGAGATCTTCTCATCTAATACTTCATTTAGATATTTCTGCTATAAGACCCACATCAACCAAACTCTTGTGGCTAACTTTTCAGAATGGAAAATTCCCCAAATAAAACCCTAAGACCACTTTGCTTTTGAATACGAAAACTACTGTGGTCAATGTATTAAAAAAAAGTTTCAGGGTACTTCAAAGATAGTAAAAGTTGGAGAATGGATCCTTGTGACCTATGGGAACAATTGGTGCTTTTTGAAATATTCCCCTATTGTAGTCTAGCATAAACTGAGTATACACAGGAGTTTAGTAAAGTGTTCTGGAATTACTGAAGAAGGAACCGTGGGATTGTCAATCTACAAAACCTTCTGGGGTTTTGACTTGAAGTTTTCTTCATGGGTGAACGGCAAACTGATGAAACTAGATTGAAAATTGCATTAAGTGACTAGTTGCCTGGTTTGGTTAGTGAAGGACTGCAAAAAAAGGGGGATGGGGCGGG
>JANHFL010009241.1:56826-71884 GCA_032468155.1 Oxyrhabdium leporinum | reverse complement strand
CTTTGAGTGTCCTATGCATGGTGTCAGTTGTCTGTATTCATAGCAAAATGAGAAAATATCAGTGCAAGTCAAAATAGAAAAAGAAAAATACAATATACTTGCTGGGAAGCTAAAGGAATAAAAACTCCTCAAAAACAGGTTCTTTGTAGGATCATATAATCTATATTCAAAATTTCATTTGTAACCTTTTTGGGTTATTTTCAGATACTCAACTACTATGGGAAATATTTTCTGGGCTAGTAAAAAGAAAATATTAAAATATGGTAAGGGAAATCAGACTCTCTAATAGACTAATGTGAGAGTAAATTCAGCCTTGTTGTAGGAAATGGTAATATAATTTAAAAGAATAAATTAATATTTAATGTCTAACATGTATAAACCTGTTACCAATCTCTGTATATAGATATTTTCTTAAAATACAGAGACGAAGGATGCTTGGCTGATGACCCAGGATCTAATTCTTGTAATAGATTTGGTGCTGATCAGATATACATGTCATTGTCCTTCAAATGTTACTTTTTGCTCCTGCAGCCAAGAACAAAAATGGGTAGCTGCAGCACTGCTTAGTCCCCTGTTCCGTCCCATCCCCCCCCCAAATCTGCCTGACCTATTAGTCATGTTGGGAGAAATTATTCTTAGTCTCCCACTTTTGAGGAAGTAAAAGGAGGTAGAGGTTAGCCTGGCTCGTTTCCAAAGTACATTCAGGAAGATGCTAAAGACGAAGCTCTTCCAAATACCATTCTGGTTAGACTTGACCCTCCCTGGATTTTATGGTTAATTGGAGTTTGGGGTTCTGATTTTGTTTTAATTATTTTGAGTGTTTATATTAATTTTATCATAAAATGTTATTTTAGTTCTGCCTACTTAAGTTACGCAAACTGCTGAGAGCTGACTTTGACTGCAGCAAGATATAAACACCAATCAAACCTGTTGTCTTCTATATTGCCATTCTTATCATTCTTGTGAGTTTGCACAACAAAGCTGGAAGATAGCAGAGTGTCTGTTCCTGGCTCTGGATTTTGATCTTTACATCTACACCAGGTTGGACCACTGAGTCATAGTCCAAAACAGCTGCCAGAAAATTCTATTTTTTTTTAAATAATTCAGATAATTACTGCTGGAGCATTCAAAACAACAGTCACTGGCTTCAGTTGGTGGGCAAAACTGAATTTCAAAGTCCTGCTCCCTTTTTACATGTGGGCAATGCATGCTACATACAATGAAAGAGGGTGACCCTTCGATCACCTATTTGAAGCTAGTGACCTTCACTTCAGATGCCCCTGGAATTATAATCTAGTTTGATCATCTACCAAAGATCATTCCTGGGGCTGCTACTTGATTACCTTGCAACTGTACCTTAACATTTGTCAATTGTCAGTGTTTTAAAGTCTGTACATTCAGATTGCTGAAACTATTATACATAGTAGGATTATTTTATGACAAAGAAGTAGCCATTATAAAAGATCAAACTGTGAGTGGACTAAAGCATATACAACTTTCTGAAAGATACTTCATTGATACCATTCATACATGTGCCAAGTTATTTTCTTTTTTTTCATCCTGGATTGGTGGTGGGTGTTTTTTTTTTTTTTTGGCAAATATCAAGAAAGCAAACACTTGATCAACTCAAAAAGCCAGAGGGAATCTGAGGCCGCTAGCCTTTTCTGTAACAGCTGTAAAAAATGTCTGTGTTAGTGAGCGTAAGTGTGCCATGAGAAGCATCACACCCAAAGGTCTAGTTGTACAGAAATGAGGTGCATATAAACTGCTTATAAAGCCAAGCACCTGTTCAAGAGCCCCTCGTGCACGCAAATAAAAAGTGCCAATGGTCTGTTTTCCTCCTAGCCCCTCTTAGTCCAGCAGCATTTGGCAAATGTTCCCTGCACATGCCAATTCCAAACGGTGCCTGAAAACTCCACATGGTGTCTTAAACAGCAGATCTTCTCTCATCTCCAATCTCCATCGGTCCTATTTGTTTTAAAGTTCTGGGCCAAAAATAAAGAAGAGATAGACCACCTCAACCTGCTTGCTTGCTTGCTTGTTTATTGCCTCGAATTGCCCATGTGGGAATTTCAAAATGGTATCTGCTTCTAAGCAGGCACATGATTCTACCTAGCTAACATGTATCACTATGAATATGAAACTAATAAAATAGAATCACAACTAACTATAACAATGGGTTCAAAGTCAGTCTGATTTGGGGGGGAGGGGGAAGTAAATTTTCTTTCTGTATAGCAAATGTGCTCCTAAAGGACTGCATTTATCTGTGTATTTTTCTGTTCCACCCACCAGAGGACTTTCAGCCCTTCAATGACCCAGTGTTAGCATGCAAGTATTCACTGCTCCCAAATTAATTATTGATTCTTTCTTGAAGCTACTTTTCTCCCAATAGAAAGACAAATAAGTGATCACTCACCTCAGTGCACATCTGATTGAGGGGTTTGGAGACTTCATAGCTAAGACCTAAAAGCCCCATCAGAAGCCAGCAATATGTGCAGCAAACCATTAAGGGTTTGATTAGATTCTCCACACGCCTGTAATGGAAGACGGATGAAAAATAATTTTCTAGCGTGGGGTTCAGAAAAGGCATTTTGAATCTAATGCTTCAAGAGAGGCCAAAGAGGGCTTGAAAAAGATGTTGTTTCCTCTTAACGCTCAAAGGATTTTCGTGAAACATGCTTTTTTTTAGTTCCTCTTTTTGTTCTTTTTTTTTTCACTTTTGATTTCTCTCCTAAATACTTGTACCATTTTTGCCATAAATTATTGGAAAATTTCACAACCTTGTGAGAAATGTGCTTTATTTTGCAGCCAATTTTAAGATTTTAAGATCTTCTATGTAGAATGACATTCCAAGGATAAAATGTATGCCCTTAAATAACTCAGTTCTCTGAGCATATTATTTCTTGAAAATATCACTATTTTTTAAAAAAAATAATCTAGGAATTGCGTAGGGATACAGTTGTTTAGGTGGTCCTGGAGTTCCCCCAATAACTTATTAGAGGGATCCAAATAAGTGACTGAGGACTACGTCTGATAAGTGAACCTGTAACAAAAGACTGGGAAACATAAGACAACAGAATGGAATACCATGGAATAAAATATGGTTTGGTGGCAGACAAAGGCGTAGGTTCCTGTTATGAATCCCATAATAATTTCTTCCACTTCCACATTTGTTCAAATTATCTAGTCCAGGAACATATCAAGCAGTATTTGGGAACAAAGGATACGATGATTATTGTGCCAGAGAATAAAAGTGACAAGATCACTAACAATTACGATTACCAAGTTTAAGGGAAATACTTTCACCATAATTAGAATGTTTGAATTGGTCTGCATCTGGTTTCTAAAGGGCTGTGTTATTTGTGTGCATAGGGGTGTGTTAGAGAAGAAGTTGAAATCTATAAAATTCTAACTTCTTCCCTAAAAGAAAGAAGACTCATCCAGCAGGCTGTTGTGATTTTAATCTTTCATTTTCAGATTTTAAATCAGAGATTCAATTTAAGAGTAAAAGTAAGGAAAACTTTACAATTTTCAGATTATATACTGAGTAATTAGGCAGGGACGGAAGATATGCTTAGCTTAAAGCAACTCTGTATAGCACAGCTTTGTTTAGTACATTTCTATGTACTAAGTAGAAGTGTTTAGTCCTTCTGTCACAGGAAGAGGTCGAATTGCAGATGTCCTATTGTCCTTCTTTGGGTAACTATAACACATCTGTTTGAGTATATGGTTCTGATGCTGTTCTGGTGCCAGACATTTTGATAGGTGAGATGGGAATATAAATTTTTGAGCAAATAGTAATTTCTGAGTTCACCTCATGTGTACTTGAATATTTAAACAATCTCCAGAATTCACCCTACACAGTGTGATGCTGCAGAAAGGCTGGATTATACTTATTGCATAAAAGAAATAGTTTGACTTCAATAAGATTTTAAGGCATTTCATACAAACATATTGTGGGTTACTGTAATCTGAAAACCCAATTATAGGCTCATAAAATTGGGCCTTGGAACATGAATGACTGATAGAAGGAAACCATTTTCCTTCTCAATCTGCCATTAGGATCCTCCTCTTATCCCAAAAGAAAAAATAACCATTAGTGTGGATATTAGTATTTGGATACATGGAAAGTTTGTATTGGATTCATCAAATCATATAGGAATGAGGGAATTTTGCTTACTTGTTACTGTTTTTAATTTACAGAAAGAATGAATCTCTATGTCCTTTTTCTTGTATAATCTTGTTCCTATCTGAACTGTCTTCAGTTTAAAGAGCACATGTTTACGTATTTCTTAATCTATTTTCTTCTATGGACGAAGAATATGGTATCTTTGTTTGCATAAATATGGTATCTCAGGTTCCTTTTTATGCCTTCCATAGATTATTTTATTTGATTTAAGCTTCATAATTCAGATTTTGTTGTTTTTAATTCTTCCTTGTATTGACTTATTTCATTCTGCTATTTATTTATTTATTTAACTTAGATGACTCTATCTCACCAAAGCAGACTCTAGGCTTACAATCATTCAATTAAAATGCCATATAAAACATTAAAACAATAAATAGAAATCTTAAATTTAAAACTCAGTTAAAATTAAATTAACCCACATGGATAGGAAGGCAGCAAAGGAAACATGGGGAAGAGGTGATTGTTATCTAATCCGTTAGCCACCTCCAGAATGCCACCCCCCCCCTTTGGGGCCTCAGGCCGATTGGCACAGCCGTGTCTTCAAACCCTTTCAGAAGGTCAAAAGGGTGAGGGAGGATCTCACCTTGAGGGTTGTGATGTTTCAGATGATGGGAGCCATGCAGAAGAGGCTCTTCTTCTGGATCTTGCTAACCAAAGTTCCTTGACCAATGGGCAGCATAGGTGAGGCAGGCTAACTCCATCAGAGCAAGATGGTTCCTCAGATAGCCTGGCTGTGAAAGTATTTAAAGGTGATGAGCATCACCTTGAATTGGACCTCAAAGCAAACTGTCAATCAGTGCAACTCGCAGAACAGCAGTGTAACATGAACCACCCTAGGGGCACTCAGAACTGCCCCTGTTGATATCTTCCAAACAATATGGTTTATTCAGTACAGTAAGCTCAAGATCTCCAAGTTCTTCTCCAGTATTACACCTTCATGCCCCCTCACTCTCATTACTTTGAATAGCCAGTCAATGTAGCACCTTGACTTGTAGCTATCCATAAGCCGCTGGTCCTCAACCTTTCCAGCTTGGCTCACCAAACTCATCAATGAATTTACCTGTTTGTTTCAATCCTTGTTCAGCTCTCTCATCTTTGTGTGAACAATGAATATGTTGCATTAATGTGGGATTTAGTCAAGCAAGAGCACTGCTTTCTCCCTCTCTTTCAGTAATTGTTTTGGGAAATGGAGAGAAAGACAGAGACAGTTTGGTGTAGTGGTTAAGGTGCTGGAGTAAAGCATGTGATTGGACAGCCATTTGTCTGAGATGGTATAAGGACTCCTGTTTTGGCAAGGGGTTGGACTAGAAGACTTTCAAGATCATGTCCAGCCCTATGATTCTATGACAAAAACTGAAATTAGAGATGAAATGTCCCAGTGCTCTCTATAGAGCACTCATATGCTAAATAATAAATATACACTATATTATAATAGCATGTGCGCACACACATACATGCACACACACAAATAATATATATATTATGTTAGTATACACCTACACTATATTATTATGCCTATACCATAGTAATATACTAGGCCAAGAATCACGATGTGCTATATGACTTATTGTAGCTTTTAGTAGAACTGCAAAAGCTTTAGAGTTTGAATGTTCTTGATTTGATCCCTGGCACAGTGGCCAGATAGCAGGTGCTTGCAAGGCCTTGTGGGTTTTGGGTAGAGGATGTGGTTAAATGAGGCTGAAATGCAAAGCAGACAGCGAAAGCCTTCTGTTGCAAGAGCAGCCAATGCATCTGCCCAGCCACATCAAGGTCAACAGAAAAGCATATGAATGTGTTCTCCAGGACAGTACGGGCTGTTAAATACACACACTTAGAAATGCTATAGAGTTGTTAGTTATTGATCTGCCCTCCCACTAGGCATTTGGCAACAAACTCTAGGATGTTGACAACGAATGGGAGTCCCAAGCTTTAAAACTGCTGAACAAATAACAGCTCTACTAATTCAATCAACTGAGTTTCAAGCAATCAGGATGCCATCTGGACCTAATCATTGCCTAAGAAGATAAAGACATCTGGACTTCCTGCATGCCAAGGACATGCATACTTAATCCCCAAGGCTGTAGGCTGTGGCCAGGCTCCTGCTGACAAGCTTTCTTAATTATGCTGAAATAATCCTGCTTGGCAAAGGCTGGACACTTCTTTCTTCAGAAGGTTAGGAGGATCTCATTTCATGTAAGAGAACAGAAAGAAGAGTCATCTTCTTTGGTGGGAAGGAATCAAATTAATCTCTGTGGGAAAGAGAAGACAGAACTACATGTTCAGTTGTGTTCAGCTTTTATCTCAACATTTTAGTTTTTGAGGAGTCCTTGGTGCTCTCTGAACTTGCTTGTTTTCTGGCAGACGTTTCATTACCTTAACTAGGTAACATTATCAGTGCTAGTAAGGAGTGCTGTTTGCTATCAGTTTATATTCAGGTGTCTTGCCTGTCTGCATGGGTGGGACAGTCTTAGAGATTCTTTGGTTGGGCTGTTTATTGATGGTTCTTTGGCAGTTTTTTTAATTGGGGTATTGCTTACTTGATTGTTGGTTTGAAGTTAATGTTGAAGTTAATCTATGCTGATCTGAGTGCTGATTCCTGGTGGAGAGGTATAAACTGACAGCAAACAGCACTCCTTACTACGGTAGCATGGATGATGTTACCTACTTAAAGTAATGAAATGTCTGCAAGAAAACAAGCAAGCTCAGAGAGCATCAAGGACCCCTCAAAAACTGAATGCTGAAATAAAAGCTGAACACAACTGAACATGTACCAGTAATTTTGTCTTCTCTTTCCCACAGAGATTAATTTGAAATGGAAGATGACTCTTCTATTTTCTTTCTATTTTCCTCCCCTTTATTAGTATTGTAGTTCTTAAAATGTGTTTCCTACTGAAACCAATGCAAATACGTTGCCTTTTATATTGGCACATTACAATGAACATGAAGCAGTCTTGTACCATTTTCTGTGCTGATGTTCTAATGCAGGGTTTCTCAATCTCAGCAACTTTAAGCAGCATGGACATCCATTCCCAGAATTTACCAGCCAGTTTGCTCTAATAATGTACTTAGATAGAACTATAGGCTGGGTTGATTTTCTCTCTGATTCTTTTCCACAGTGGACAAGGAGCATGTGAGTTAGAGCAATATCATATGCTGATCTTTCAAAAGCAATCCTCCATGATGAAGATGGACTTCCCCATATTGGAAGATGGTTCTAAGAAAGCAAACACCAAAGAGAATCTGCAATAGGAGCAGACTAGGAATAGGAGCAGACTAGCAAAGGCAGCAAGGAAGCAGGTGAAGGAATGAGTAGATGGAGGATACTATCCAATCTCCAGCAACCCTGGATTAATCATTAAGAAAAATGAGCAATTGCTTAAGGCACCAAGAGAAGGGGCATACCACAGAATCCCACCCCCAGCTATCATGATTTTAATTGCTTCACTCAGCATTAGTTTCCAGAATTTACTGAGTCTTAATGTCTTGTCAGTTAAACAATGAAAGGACTGATGGGCATCATTGTTTGGCTGTGCTTAGAGAACCTGTTGGTTTTAATCTGGTCCTGATCTCCAGTAAAATTTAACCGGCCATCTAGTCAACTGCTAAAGATGGACAAGGAAGGATATACCATATTTTTCCTCCAATCAAAATGCTTAGGCTGGCCCTCTGATGTGGCAGCTCTGCTTTGAGCTGAAGCACTAGGAGTCATGATGCATTTTTTCTTCAAATGAGGGTCACAAAAAGCTTTGTTAGCAATCCATCTTTTTTCTTCAGCATGTTTCATGTTCAGTATATGTTACAGTGTCAGTGTCAGCCGCAATTATGGAACATTGACAGTCAGATTGTAAAACCATCTTTAACTGACCCCAAGATGATAAATGGCAAGTGACTTTCATAGTTAATGTTAGTCCTTAGTTTAGTCCTTAGTAACCAAAAATGCTTAATTTAATGTTAAGGAATTTTGCTAACATTTTTGTTTGAGTAAAAAATATCTTCATCAACTGCAAAAACAATTTTTCAGTGAGTGATTTATTGATTTGGTCTGTGTACAATACATTTTCTGGGTAGCAATTATATAACTAGGTAGTTATCTTGGCAGATTTATTTATCTTTTTGTTCATGTGTAATTATTTTACTTCTTCAGTAATACAAACATTGATTTAAAAATGTTTAGGCTAGATAAAATATACTGGATATGATTGAACTATTGTTTGCCAACTGATTAGGTATAGTGTTTAAGGCAATGGGCCACAAACTGTAAGACCATAAGATTTTTTGCAGTAGTTTTATTAAGAATTATATTAAAAAGATAAAACTAATTAAAAATTTATAATTCAAACATATTAAAAAAAACATGGAAAAAAGTAAGAAAAAATCCCCCCCCCAAAAGTAACAACAAAAAACAACAACTCCTTCTCTTTACATCCCACATATATTCAACACTAACAATTTATCTTAAATTACACCAGGTACATCTTTATTCCATGCCTCCCACCATTTACTATAAACTCATCTCTTAAGTCTTTAGCTTTTATAGATCACAAAGGTCCAGTAAAAATTAATGCCTAACAATATAAGTATGTAGTCCCCTTTTTAATTTAGTTTAAATCTCCCTCATCTCTTAATAATTAAATATTACAACAACAACAAAAGCTATTAATTATCAGAAATAATACCACTTATTTCATATTAAAAAAAATAATGTAAATATTAGAGACTAATCCATTATGCTATTGAATACTTCAAAAAGAGACACTATGCAATCCAGGAGTTTGCAAGAGTTCTTGGATGCTTGGGTGCCTGCTTAACTGATTGCAAATCAGTCTTCTGGGAAGAAGCCTAAAGAGCTTAATTTGGCCATTCAATCTATCCCAAATGTAACACTTTTATAATGCAGTCCCAGACTTCGATGTTAAATAGACATTTAAATCTTTGTGTCCTTATAGCGAAGTGATCTATGCTGGATCTGGATTATTACTTAGAATATAAAGGTCTTGTATGAATCTTTATACATTAACTGAAAAGCGGGGGGGGGGGAAGGGGGGGGAAAGATAATCAGTATTGAATTTCATACAGCAGAGACACCTAGTGGTCATTTGTAATAATCTTTATTTGTATTTTTTGTGCCTTTCAGTCAGTGTTGACTTTTGGTGATTTTCTGGACAAGTCCCTGTGATTGGGATTGGATTGTTTACCACATTGTACCAGACCATAATATTATTTTGTGTTTGTTAATACCGTGTGAATCCAACTATTGACGCTCTTATAAGCAAATCTTGTGTCCATTACAACTTTGTGAACTATCCCTTCTCCCCCCTTCTCTTGTCTCAAAGTGAAACCAAGTTACTGGAATACCTGAAACTCAGCACTTTTGGAAACAATTGATAAAAATCTGATGTTGTGTTAGGACCTTTCCTAACACTTGATTCTTGCTTGAATGTATCCCAGCCACTTCTTCCTTCGCCTGCCCTGCAGTAAGTGTCTGCTTGGGACACAGGGAGAAGAAGATAGTAGGGACAGCAAGAAAAGAGGAAAATGCATTTTAGAAGAGGAGCATTTTTTTCACATAAAATCATCCCAAGGGTGCTTTTTCAAGAGGCAACTGGGCTTTCTTGTTTTTCTTTAAAGACATTTCACTTTTCATCCAAGAAGCTTCTTCAGCTCTGAAGAAGAGAGCAGGAGAAGTTTCTTGGATGACAAGCGAAATGCTTCAAAGAAAAACCAGAAAGTCCAGTTGCCTCTTGAAAAAGCACCTTTAGAACAACCATGACCTGGATGACTGAGAATCTCCGTAGACACTTTTACATAAAATGTTTATGTCATTTAATATAGGAGTACATACTTTCCCCCACTCCTAAAGACAGAAAATATAATCCACCTCCCATGATGGGTACTGGTGAGGCTGTGTCTGCTTCACCTGCTTTCTAGCAATATCAATAGCACTTAGCACTTAGACTTATATACCACTTCACATAGCTTTACAGCCCTCTCTAAGAGGTTTACAGAATCAGCATATTGTGCCCAACAATCATTTTACCGATCTCAATAGGATGGAAGGCTGAGTGAATTTGAACTAGTCAGCATTGAACTGCTGGCAGTCAGCAGTATTAGCTTGCAATACTGCATTCTAACCCCTGCTCCACTATGGCTCTTCTAGTTGCAACTTCAAAAAATATTCTCTGTGAAGTAAAACCTGGGGTCACTACACCACGACTTTTAAGGTGACCATAGTTTCAGTCATGCATTCCTATGACAGCTGTAGAAAAGATATGTAGTTCATAGGTAGCATGGAGATGAAGGTGATTTGTTTCATATCTTTCATAAGAAAGAGGAGGATGAAATACTTAATAACAATCAGTAGCACAGAACAAGAGTTTCTCCCACAAAAATGTGTAGGAGAATGTTGTTGTTCTGTAAGCTGTTTGCTGGACATGACCCATTTTCAAAACAATCTTTATTTTCCTAGATTCTTCTGCTACACCAAATTTGGTCTCATTGAGTTCTGTTTGTGGAGTGTTATCCTACTGATGGACCAAGTCCAAACACTCTCTATATAATTTCTTTCCAATACTTTGTTGAGTTAAGAAGAATAGAAAGAGTGTCCTTGGCATTTATTCAATGTTATGCTTTTGCTGAATGAAAACTAAAGGCATCTTGGCTTGTGATCCCAGCCAGTATATCCTAATGAATATTTATGTAGGTTTTGGAAACAGCACTGTTAGGTTTCCATGTTCCTCCTCTTTTGCACTATCTTCATTTCTATTTTCAGAAACGTTGAGAAATATTAATTAGTATTCTTCCAGAAATCAATGGTTGCTTGATTTGTTTTCAAATGTGGCCCAAATTGATTTTCAGTTTTAACTCTCCACACTCCCAATTTAATTATCCAATGGATTAACAGACATAGTTTCCACATTAATGCTTCTTTGTTGCTTCATCTTTTTAATCAGGAATGGAATTATTTTTTATACATACTTTGATCAGTCTTGATGATGAAAAAGTGCTAACAATTTACCATAGAACCTGACATTTCATTTCAAGCATAAGTGACTTGATAGCCAAGTGGTCTCCAATAAGATTGTCAAGTTGTTTATAATTTGAAGGACCTTTTTTCCTGAAGGTATCTCCTACGATAGAGATTTGAGTAATTGTATGTGAAAATTTAAAATATGGTATTTTTTGGACTATAAGACGCTCTGAAGTATAAGATGCACTTAGCTTTTGGGGAGGAAAACAAGAAAAAAAAATCTGCCTCTGTCTCCCAGCAATTTGCCTTCTTGCAGCAAACAGCAAACAGCTTCAGCACAGCCTGATTTAGCACAAGCAGTTGATTGTTGGTTGGATTGGCCTCTGCATCCCGTTTTCGGCCCGTTCCAGGCGGCAGGTGGGCGGGGCTTTGGCAACATTCACTATATAACATGCACAGACATTTCCACCCACTTTTTTGGGGGGGGCGGGAAGTGCATCTTATACACTGAAAAATACAGTACATTATTCTTTGAAAAGCCAGCATCTACCCTACAGTGGGATTATTGTAATACTACTATAGAAATAATTCAAAGAGTGTTTAGTCAGTTCTTTAGTTCTAAAAGAGGGATGAAGACACTTTGGCTTCACAGGTAATTTATTTGAAGGCCACGTGGCAAATGGGTTTTGCATTGTTGGGAACTGCAATGTGGTGCAACTGTCTTGCAGAACGTCCATCGGCCAGCCATAAAACATGGAGAGGGAAATGTGATGGAATACAGTCCAGAATCCCAGGAGGGAGGGAATGAATTCTGGGGGGAGCAAAAGTGAAGTTTAGATCTTACGTTTGTACGGGAGAAAGATAATTAAGATGGCTCGTCCCTAGTAGTTCCAAGTGTGTATGTTTAATAATGCAAGCACAGGTAATCCTTGATTTACTACCACAATTGATCCCAAAATTTCTGTGGATAAGTAAGACAGTTGTGAAGTGAATTTTACTTCACTTTACGACATTTTTGCTGAAGTTGTTAAGTGAATCACTGCAGTTGCTAAGTTAGTAACACAATTGTTAAGTGAATCTGGCTTCCTCATTGACTCTGCTTCTCAAAAGGTCACAAAAGGTGATCCCAGGACACTGTAACCATCATAAATATGAGTCAGTTGCCAAGTGTCTGAATTTTGATCATGTGATCATGGAGATGCTGCAGTGGTCGTAAGTGCAAAAAACAGTTGTAAGTCAGTTTTTTCCTGTGCCATTGTAACTTTGGAAAGTCATTAAATGAACTGTGGTAAGTCAAGGACTATCTGTAATCTGCTTTAGCTTGGTAAGATTTCTTCTGTAGGTGAGGAAAAATAAGGGAAACTGCTTAGAAGAATCTCAGTGTCCTTGGTTCTTTCTTTCTTGATGTTTGGAGCTTGATAGGAAGAGAGTAAAGACATGATGCTGTTATTACCAGCAGCTCTTTTTATTGCCACAACAAGAGGAAGGAGGGTTTTCTGGTAGTTACATAACATATTAGACTACGCTAAAAGTAGATCAAATAATTTGTGATTCAGCTTATTATGCAAGCCTGCTTTTTTGTTAATATGTTATATGAACTAAGCCCATATGATTATCCATAATATATAGATGCAGTATATTGTATGAACATGTCCATTGTGCTTCGTTAACTGACTTTAGGATATTAAGTGAATGATTTGGAGAAAGAGAGAGGGAGGGAAGGAGGGAGAGGAAGGGAGAGACAGAGAGAGATGGAGGAAAACACAAGGCTGTTTAAAGGGGCTCTGTTATAAGACACCAGGACCAAAAATTATACAGATACCTTCCGATGCCATTGGACAGACGTGGGGATTCGGTTCAAGGCAAAATGAAATTTTCCAAGACTTTAGAATATGTTAATCAGATCTTTGGACTTTCTTCCTTTCAAGCCACAGAGAAGGCAACTTGCTAGCCAGTTCTCCAAATGGTAGCCAACTTCCAACATCCTTAACAGTAGTGAACGCTGGAAAGCAACTTTTAACTGCTTCTTCTCTAAAATTACTAATCAAAGTGTAGCATGTCACTATTTACTACTGTAAACAACTATCACCTGCCTTGAGAGGTAATGGCTTTCAATTGCAGAATTCTTAGCTGTTACCTGGAGGGCACAGGTTAAGGAAAAGTTCTGTGGTTGTGAAGAAGGCTGTATGATTGTCCTGCTTTATTCTGACTGATTCTTAGATCTTACTAAGAGCTCACTTTTGGGGTGGTTTCACTGTGATTTCTTAGCATCTCCTTATTCAGTTTATTGTGGGAGACTAAACTGCTTAACCTGAACAGTAAGAGTAGCAATAGCACTTAGACTTATATACCGCTCCACAATATACAGATGTCAGTATATTGCCCCCAACAATCTCAGTTTTCATTTTACTGACTCGGAAGGATGGAAGGCTAACTTGACCTTGAGCCAGTCAGCATCGAACTCCTGGCTGTGGGCAGAAGTAGCCTGCAATACTGCATCCTAACCACTGTACCACCAAAGTCTCTGGCTTCTAGATCCTCTTGCCTTCTTTTCAAATCTCTTTTCTTTCAGCATTTGTTTAAGAAACTTTGCCCACATCAAGACCCTTCAACTCACAGAATCCTAGAGATGGTAGCGACCCTTTGAGGATATCAAGTCTGATGTTCAGGGAAGAATTCTAAATACATCCTGGAAAGGTGGATAGCTAACCTGTGAACAAATGTATGCAATAAAGTATGCATGTTACTTTCTTAAGTAACTGATTTCATTATTGAATGCCTCTTACTGTTACTTTTTTCCTTACATTCATTCAAAATCTGCCTTCTTGGAAGTTGACTTCATTGTGTTGTATTCAATGTTTTAGAATGATGGACAGTGGGTTTTAATCTTCTCCTGCATAACAATCTATCCAAATATCTTCCCTTAGTTTTCTGTGCTCAGGATTAAAGATATAAATCTCTTTTCATAGCACTTTCTAATTTTCTAATCATTTTTCCATGCCCTTCTCTAAACACATACTAGATCATCTGGTTCTTTCTTAAAGAAGGGGAGGTGCTCAGAATTGAGTCCAATCCTCAAGATGGTGATTACAGAGTAGAGTGGCGGTATGATTTAGAAATTATGCTTCTGAACATATTGTCTAAAATTGCATTATTACATTACTATCATATATTCAGTCTGCAGTCAATTATTTTCACAACTTCTCCAATTCATTGTCTTCTGTTCTACTATTGCCTCGTATTGCCACATCAATTATCCACACTGTCTTTTTTTCATATACAATTAAAGCTGGTGTGCTATGAATCAAGAATTTATCAGTTTATATTCAGAAATGCTGCAATATTTTAACTTGCTCATTTTTGACTACTTTTTGAACTCTACATTCACACCAATATTTCATTACTGGCACATGATAATTTTTTACATTATCATGTAAATTTTACATGATTCCAGTGAATCATTTTTGGCAGTGTGTTATGTCATTGTTTAAAATCAGTTTGTGTGATCCTCGTGCATGATCCGAACATGTGAACTACTGTTTTTTCTGTCTCTTTGCACAGACTGAATTTTGAATCATTTGATGATTTTTCAATTTTGGATGATTGCATTAATTCTAATAGCTTGCTGTTGAACAGACAAAATCAAGCCTTCAGTTTATTTGTCTTTTTTAGGTTTCAGTTGTGAGCCATTAAACTATTTTATCTTGATCTAATTACAGAAATTGACCATAAAATGTCCAGTTTTTAATTATTATTATTATTATTATTTATTTGATTTGTATACCGCCCCTATTCCGCAGACTCGGGGCGGTTCATAGCAAGTATAAAACATAAATATATAAAATTTAAAATACAATTTAAAAACGAATTAAATTACTAGCTGTGTTAATTTAAAATACATT